>CM027084.1:5948201-6048345 GCA_015343265.1 Pao palembangensis
TGGGACCCTCTTCCAGTGGGCTCACCACCTGCAGGAGGGGCCAAAGGGGTCGGGTGCTGTGTGAGTTGGGTGGCAGCCGAAGGCGGGGACCTTGGCGGTCCGATCCCCGGCTGCAGAAGCTAGCTCTAGGGACGTGGAACGTCACCTCTCTGATGGGGAAGGAGCCTGAGCTGGTGCGTGAGGTCGAGAAGTTCCGACTAGATATAGTCAACCTCACCTCAACGCATAGCAAGGGCTCTGGAACCAGCCTTCTCGAGAGGGGTTGGACTCTCTTCCACTCTGGAGTTGCCGACGGAGAGAGGCGGCGGGCAGGGGTGGCGATTCTTGTCGTCCCCCGGCTTTTTGGAGTCCCTAGAGGGAGTTCTAGAGAGTGCTCCTTCTGGGGATTCCCTCATCCTCCTGGGTGACTTCAATGCTCACGTCGGCAGTGACAGTGAGACCTGGAGGGGCGTGATTGGGAGGAATGGCCCCCCTGATCTGAACCCGAGTGGTGTTCTGTTGTTGGACTTCTGTGCTCGGCACAGATTGTCCATAATGAACACCATGTTCAGACATAAGGGTGTCCATATGTGCATTTGGCACCAGGACACCCTGGGCCGCAGTTCGATGATCGACTTTGTAGTCGTGTCCTCGGACTTGCGGCCGCATGTTCTGGACACTCGGGTGAAGAGAGGGGCGGAGCTGTCAACTGATCACCACCTGGTGGTGAGTTGGCTTCGTTGGTGGGGGAGGATGCCGGACAGGCCCGGAAGGCCCAAACGTATTGTGAGGGTCTGCTGGGAACGCCTGGCAGAATCTCCTGTCAGGCGGAGCTTCAACTCCCACCTCCGGGAGAGCTTCACCCATGTCCCGGAGGAGGTGGGGGACATTGAGTCCGAGTGGACCATGTTCCGTGCCTCCATTGTTGAGGCGGCTGTCCGGTGCTGTGGCCGCAAGGTGGTCGGTGCCTGTCGTGGCGGCAACACCCGAACCCGCTGGTGGACACCAGTGGTGAGGGATGCCGTCAAGCTGAAGAAGGAGTCGTACCTGGCCTTTTTGGCCTGTGGGACTCCCGAGGCAGCAGACAGGTACCGGCGAGCCAAGCGGGGTGCAGCTGCGGCGGTCGCCGAGGCAAAGATCCGGGCGTGGGAGGAGTTCGGGGAGGCCATGGAAAACGACTTCCGGATGGCTTCGAAACGGTTCTGGACCACCATCCGGCGCCTGAGGAGGGGGAAGCAGTGCATTGTCAACACTGTGTACGGTGGGGATGGTGTGCTGCTGACCTCAACTCGGGACGTTGTGGATCGGTGGAAGGAATACTTCAAAGACCTTCTCAATCCCACCAACACGGCTTCCAGTGAGGAAGCAGGGCCTGGGGAATCGGAGGCGGGTTCTCTTATCTCCGGGGTCGAAGTAGCCGAGGTTGTTGAGAAACTCCTCGGTGGTAGGGCCCCGGGGGTGGATGAGATCCGTCCGGAGTTCCTTCGGGCTCTGGACGTTGTAGGGCTGTCGTGGTTGACACAACTCTGCAATGTCGTGTGGACATCGGGGGAGGTACCACTGGATTGGCAGACCGGGGTGGTGGTCCCTCTTTTTAAGAAGGGGGACCGGAGGGTGTGTTCCAACTATAGGGGGATCACACTCCTCAGCCTCCCTGGCAAGGTCTATTCAGGGGTACTGGAGAGGAGGGTCTGTCGGATAGTTGAACCTCGGATTCAGGAGGAGCAGTGCGGTTTTCGTCCTGGACGTGGAACTATGGACCAGCTCTACACCCTCGGCAGGGTCCTTGAGGGTGCATGGGAGTTTGCCCAACCAGTCTACATGTGTTTTGTGGATCTGGAGAAGGCATTCGACCGCGTGCCTCAGGGAATCCTGTGGGGGGTTCTCCGGGAGTATGGGGTGTTGGGCCCCCTGATACGGGCCGTCCGCTCCCTGTATGACCGGTGTCAGAGTTTGGTCCGCATCGCCGGTAGTAAGTCGAACTCGTTTCCGGTGAGGGTTGGACTCCGCCAGGGCTGCCCTTTGTCACCGATTCTGTTCATAACTTTTATGGACAGAATTTCTAGGCGCAGCAGTGGTATTGAGGGGGTCCGGTTTGGTGGCCTCAGGATCAAGTCTCTGCTTTTTGCAGATGATGTGGTCCTGTTGGCTTCATCAGTCCGTGACCTCCAGCTCTCGCTGGATTGGTTCGCAACCGAGTGCGAAGCGGCCGGGATGAAGATCAGCTCCTCCAAGTCTGAGGCCATGGTTCTCAGCCGGAAAAAGGTGGAGTGCCTTCTCCGGGTCAGGGAGGAGATCCTCCCCCAAGTGGAGGAGTTCAAGTACCTTGGGGTCTTGTTCACGAATGGGGGAAGAATGGAGCGGGAGATCGACAGGCGGATTGGTGCGGCGTCTGCAGTAATGCGGACTCTGCACCGTTCCGTTGTGGTAAAGAGAGAACTGAGCCGAAAGGCGAAGCTCTCGATTTACCGGTCGATCTTCGTTCCTACCCTCACCTATGGTCATGAGCTTTGGGTAGTGACCGAAAGAACGAGATCGCGGGTACAAGCGGCCGAAATGAGTTTCCTCTGCAGGGTGGCTGGGCTCTCCCTTAGAGATAGGGTGAGAAGCTCTGCCATCCGGGAGGAGCTCGGAGTAGAGCCGCTGCTCCTCCGCATTGAGAGGAGTCAGATGAGGTGGCTCGGGCACCTAGTGAGGATGCCTCCCGGACGCCTCCCTGGTGAGGTGTTCAGGTCACGTCCTTCCGGTAGGAGGCCCCCGGGAAGACCCAGGACACGCTGGAGGGACTGGGAACGCCTCGGGATCCCCCCGGAAGAGCTGGACGAAGTAGCTGGGGAGAGGGAAGTCTGGGCTTCCCTGCTTAGGCTGCTGCCCCCGCGACCCGACCCCAGATAAGCGGAAGAAGATGGATGGATGGATGGATGGATGGAAACAGAATTAACTGAGCACAAAATAAAAGCATCAGCCCAGAAACGTTTTAAGGTCATTGAGTTGTTTTCTTAATATCTGTGAATTTAAGGTCTCGCATAAAATATTTACTGTTATGTTTCTTTGCTTTTACTCAAAGCAGAATGCATCAGAAATGTTAATATGTCTGTAACACTATTGTCCACCTTTTGATTACTAAAATCCATCAATCCTGGTGATTCCTGATCACAGCAAACAGAGGCAGCCATACATCAAAGTCCCCAGAGAGCACCGGGGGAGAGAGAGAGGGGAGGAGGGAGATCGGAGATCCACACCAGAAACACATAAATATCCTATTTACAACAAAACAGATCAGTCAGTTATTTGAAAGCGGAGACCCCTTGGACTCATTCTTGCCTCCAGTGTTCTTATGAATCTATTGGTCTATTAAATGTAATACCACAGCTTTGTTAGCTGCTGTTAAACATGACAGGAGCGTTTTTAAGCTTCCTTTTTTTTCACATGCACCACATGAATTCCATCATAAATTCCATTAGTTAGTTGGTTTATTTATCCATCCATCCATCTTCTGTACCTGCTTTATCCACTTGGGTCACAGGGGTCTGGAGCCTATCCCAGCTGTCAAGGGGCAAGAGCCAGGGTACACCCTGGATAGGTCGCCAGCCTGTCGCAGGACTTGGTTTATTTATTATACATGAAAACTACAACTTTACTTTTTATGGGTATGGAAGGTTAGTAATAATACATGTACATCTAGTACACTTTGTAAAGTAATTATTTTCTGCAGACACTGTAACACTACCTCACTAAACAAATCAAAAAACATTTCACAATGTTGAACGGCTGAACTTCAGGATAGAACGGAGGAGAACAATCTGACAGCAAAAATAATCAGTACACGTAAAGATGAAAAGGATGATAAAAATTTAACTAAAAATTTAAATATATGTGATAAAATGTGGTTTGAGGAGAAAATGAACAAATACTCACCTCCACAGAATTAATTGGTGCCATTTCATCAAGCTGCTTAATGATAGTTAAACTGTATGAAAATACTGCAAATCCACTATGCTGTGCCTTAAAATATATAAGGATTTTATGAAACTGGTATCTCATCACAGCAGCTGGTTTTGTATTTGTCATTAATGCATTAAGAACAATTCCTGATAATAAGTCATGCAAACACAATTACATAACAGTGGGTTCAAGAAACACTATTTTCCTATTAGGTTTATTTAATTAATAATCAAGCATAACAGACAATAACAAACAGAAATGCCTTAGTAGTATCTCAGTCTGTCATACACTGTTGTTGCTGTGCTGCACACATCCCACCGACGCCCCTGTCTCATTACGAGCCTACTCAGTTTAATAGGCTATTCACTGACCTCACGCTAACCTGCTGTTGTCCACATGTCTGCGTAGGTTTCCTTGGGTTACTTGCTGTTCCCAGATTAAAACAGGGGAGCAGCTGCTTGGACATACCAAATATTAATGTCACAGGTGGATAACAGCAGTAGGACCGACTTCATGTTTTGCTCAGAGCAACGATCTGCATCTCCTGGAGAGCCAGTACCAGGGCCAGGAGCTCGCGGTTGCCCACGTCGTAGTTCCGCTCCGCAGGGGTCAGTCGACGGCTGAAGAAGGAGCGCAGGTGCAGCTTTTGGTCCCCTGCGTTCCGCTGGGAGAGCACGGCGCCCACGCCAGACATGTCCACCTCAATGGTGAACTGGCATGCAACCGCCTCCGTCGTCCAGGAGAAGAGTTGCGCTGTGGAGGTGAGCCTTGTCGGGGGGCCGCTACCCAGCTATAGTCCCTGATAAAGCGCCGGTAAAAGTTTGCAAACCTCAGAAACCGCTGCAACTGCTTCCGCAAGGTTGGAGTTGGCCACTCTGCCAGTGCCTGCACCTTGGCTGGGTCTGGTGAGAGTTGCCCCTGTCCCACAATAAACCCCCAGAAAATACACAGATGGGACGTGGAACTCACACTTTTTGGCTTTAACAAACTATTGTTAAAGCTGTTTTTGAACAGTCGTCTCAGAACCAGGTGAACATGCTGTCCTCTGTTTCTGAAAAGATGAGAATATCATCAATATACACGAAGAAATTTATTCAGCATGTCCCTGAGCATCATTGACTAATGCCTGAAACACAGCAGGGGCATTGGTTAGACTGAAAGGCACGACTAAGTACTCAAAATGCCCCAGCGTCTTCCACTCGTCGCCTCTTCAGATCCGGACGAAATGATAAGCGTTTCTCAGGTCCAGCTTGGTGAAGATCCGCGCCCACGAATGCAGACTCTAAGAGTGGTAGATGATACCTGTTGTTGGCTGTGATATCATTCAGGCCCCAGTAGTCAGTGCAGGGGCGTAGAGAACCGTCCTTTTTGACGAAGAACCCTGAACCGACTAGAGACGACAACGGGTGAATGAGGCCAGTGGCCAGCAACTCACTAGGTGCCTCTCCATTGCCTCCCGCTTAGGTCTGGAGAGGCTGTAGAGACGGCTGGAGGGAAGGACGGCGCTGAGAAGCAGGTCGATGGCGCAGTCGTACTGGTGGTGAGAGGGGACAGTGCTGGCGCGCTGCTTCAAGAAGACACCACTGATGTCATTGTAGACCTCTGGAACGGTGGAGAGGTCGACCACCGCTGGAGCACCCTCAAGACTTTGTGGTGAGGGTGGCAGAGCCAAATGGAGACACCGGGAGTGGCAGCCCACACTCCACCCAGTCACCGAGCCCGTGGACCAGTCCATCTGGGGATTGTGGCAAGCCAACCATGGCGAACCCAAAATCTATGGGGCGGAAGACGACTGAATAAGGTAAATGTGGATCCGCTCATGATGGTTACTGGACACCAACAGAGTCACCGACGTGGTGCAATGTGTCACCTTCGCGTGTGTTCTACCATCCAGGTCAAGCACAGTCTTAGGTTCGGGAAGATTCTCTAACGTGAGTCCTGCCTGTCGCAACAGGTTTGCGTCAATAAACGAATCGAGTCAATTAAAAGCGTCAGTGGCAGCTTCTCCTGAGGCCAGGGCAATGTCCCAGGGAGGAGAACGTACGATGCAGATGGGCAGGACGAAACTGCGCTCGCCAGCACTCTTGCGTATGCTGACAAGCTCAGTCTTTTGGCCGTGCAGGACAGTCGGCGATGTAGTGGCCCTTCTGGCCACAATACAGACAGTTACCCAACGCGAGACGTCTACGCCTCTCGCAACGGCTGCTCGTCAGAAAGATGGGCATGCACGGCAAGGGAAGGTAGCTGGACGCGCAGTGGGGAGACTTGACGACACGCTGGGGAACGCGGAGAGACGGGAGAAATGCTCACGACGCCGCTCACGCTGATAATTGTCCAGCTCAATCGCGCGGTCTATTAGATCGTCTAGATCACTTGGCCGTGTGTCAGTCACTAGAGCGTCGGGAACTGATCACTCAATCCCCGGCGGAACGCCGCCTGAAGCATGACCTCATCTCACCCCGACTCCGCGGATAAGATGCCAAACTCCACCGCGTACTCGGCCACCGAACGCGAGTCCTGGCAGAGCGTAAACAGGTGGTCAGAAGCGCAACCCGCAGAAACCAACTCAAACACAATAACACAGGGCGCTCCAACGGAGGAACAACGGGGAAACGGGGAAACAAAAAACAACCCACGACGTGTCGGGCAGGACGCACAAACTGTGGTTAAACCTGAACGGAAAACGATCCTCATCTACAGGATGCGGTCATCTGGGAGAGAGGACGATAGGAGAAGTTAGTCCAGTGGGAAAGAAACCCATGGGAAAGTTTGGTCGGGTCGGAATACTCCACACTGGCAACGTGACGATCCAACGGAGGGAACCAGCTGGCAGCATCCTTAAATCAGTCGCTGATAACCAGATTGGCGGCAGGTGCGCGGCCACAGCTGGAGCCTTGAGCTCTGCACCCTCTGCGGGGAAAACTAAAACACTGCCAAATAAACAAAACCACAAGCAGGTGCGGCCGGGCTCTGACAGGAATCATGTTTTGGAGGCAAAAAATGTTCATTTTCAGACATTCTAATCATTTTAGCCACCTCAGCAATTACTGAACGACCTGTGCTTTAAGTCAGTTGAATTCTGCTGGTACTCAAATAATTTACATTACATGTACATTACATTAAAGCCTCTCGCACCTGCTCATTTTCATTTGGAGAGAAAGCCATTCGTACAGCCGTGCACAGATACAGTGGTGTCGCTCTGCAGCCAGGTAAAGTAGGAGACGTGCAAATTCTCTTTAAAATTGAATTTAATCACAGGGTCGGAGGGACTAGATTAACACTGGAGGGGTGATCGGACATAGTGCCATTTCTCACCACTTTGCCTGGGAAGTTTGGTGATGGTATATGCATAATATTATGCTATATGCTGCACTGGAGCTTGATGTTATGTTTTTTTCTGATCTGAGGTTCGGCTGACATGTTTATAAACTTTTGCTTATTCTGATGGAATATTTTCATACTGATTTTATATGTGATTAACCCCAGAATTTATCTTTTAGTGCAATTCCCCCCCCCCCCCCCCCCAGATCTACACTATTTTCATGAGCGTGACTGAAAACAAAAACAATATTGAAATAAATGAATATCTAATTAATCTTTTGACTTTAGAAAAACATACAAAAATATGGCAGTATTAAAGTTACTCGCAACAAGTAGCAGACAGGTGTAGAGACAGCCTGCAGATTGTCAGACTTTCCATCACATCCGAGGTGCAGTTTCTTTTTTCATACATCCTGTCATACCTCTGCACACCTGAAAAACAGAAAGACTGTACAACAGTGGTACTTGACAACCCTTAGTTCAGCTGGAGAATATGCACATAAGGTTTAGCAAACTGTTGTTTTTGAAAAAAGAGCTGAGACAGATTTTCGGCTTTGTTACGGAAGTGACAGATGGAGAGCCATAAGGCAAAAGAGAAGAAGAGAGAGAGGAGATGACACGCAACTTATTTCTGTGGGCATGAAATGAACCTGGGCAGCTGTACTAAGGACCCAATATCAGAGATAAGTGCAATAACGAGCACTTTGTAAGATTTAAAATGTACTAGAGGAGGGTAGTTGATTCAGTGCTAATTAAGACTCATGAGCTTTCTCTACAGAATTCCCCATTAACAGGCTGAATTTGTTGAAATGTTCCTTTGCACTTTTTGCATTTATTGTTGGCCCATACCTGTACTTTTAAATGGATTGGCTTGAAAAATAAGTGAAGAAAAAAAAGGTTTTGTGCTTATTCTTATTTCTCACTTGGCCCATTGGGCAGCGACTTGTTCTATAAAATTGCCACCATAAACACCACTGTGGTGAAGATGTCTGTAGTTTGAACAGCTTCATCTGCACAGCAGGTTAAACAGCAGGCTGCATTGAGTTCTACCAATTTCCAATAATGGAGCTGGGTGTGAACTTGCTTTGTCAGTAGCCCAATCATGGTGAAGGTCAGTCATGGTTTATTGATTAAAAAATATCTCTAACAAATAGAAATATTTTTCAACATTGAGTTAGCTGCAGTAACTCAGTTAGCAGCCAGTCAGAAGCTAAATATTACTGCCAAGTGGTTATAATGCTTTAATAATTAGTATACTGCATAACATCTTAATGTCAAATGAGGAAAAACTTTCTGCTTTTGGTGGTTAAAAGGATTGTGTAACTGTGGGCAGATCTGCATCATCTTAGAGCCGATTGAAGAGGTCAAGTATGAGCGGTGCACGAATAACATTTTCAGCATTGGGTAGCCTGGCTGATGAAAAATCAGATATTAATTATTATTAATTTCTTAAAAGAAATTAAGTAGATAAACCAGTTACAAGATAATATTATGCCTTCATGACTGAATCAATGTAATGTATTTGCAGTCCTAATGGATTGTAGTGACAGTACCTTTGAGGCAAAATTAGCTTGTTTGAGCTGCAATATCATTAAACTCCAGCAAACTTTAAAGAACACAGAATTATGAGGGAGACGTAAAAAAAAAAAAAAAAAAAAGACTGTTGCTCACTGAATTATACACGAGTTGAAAACAGGAAAAGTAATGGTATTGGTGTGGTTCTTGTGACCCCAATCATGGCCATTTATGTCGCCGTTGCAGGTAATAGTTGGTTATTAAATATGGCTCCTAATCCACTAACATTATTACGGGTAGAGGCCCCTACCACTCACCAATTCTCTTTGTCTTTTTATTTCTTCCATAGTCTCTCAGTCATCCTATCTGGTTGTCAGAACATGTTTGAAGATAAATTATTCATTAGAGAAATGGGCGGCAATCAGAGAGACTGGCCTGTGTGTCTATAGCCTTTCTATTTAACACGCTTGTAAGTGTGTGTGTGTGTGCAGGTCTACATTTGAAATAAAGAGAGGGAGAGAGAGAAAGAGAGACAGAAAGAGAAAGAGCTACAATAAACAAGAAGAAGGAGATTATCCAAACCCTGGGGGAGACAAACACAAAGCCCTGCAGCACTCCTCAATTATAGTACTACTTGTTACTATTGTGTTCACTGAAAATATATAAATCTCTCTATATCTGCTGCTATAGTCATCGTTATTCATGTAAAAAAATGCTTATATACAGAATTAATTATGTTTGCAGGTTAAATTAATCTAAATTACAATGATTGTGCACAAAAAAGGCCGTGCTGTGTTCAGCATTGCAGGCGTCATGCCAACTATTAAAACCTTCAGCGTATTTGTTGACCGTTCACCTTCCTTCCATCTGGTCAGCGCTATCGCAACCAGACTCAGCAAAAGCTGTTTCCCACAGGCCATTAGAGAACTCAACTCACTCGAGAAACTTACGCGAACATGAGAACCCACATCGACTAACTGAATGTTAAAGGAATTTAAACTCCATGTCTGTGCTTTGCTCAATAATATCAATAACATTTATGTTTAGCAATGCAAAAATTCAATCCTCTGTGTAATTCCTTGCACTAATTGCCTGGTTTGGTTGATGATAAAGTTCACTTTGACTTTCATTTCATGGACACTGTTCTTATTTCAATGTGAGGAGCATGGAACAAAATAAAACTGGGTCAGAAACAGATTTTTCGAAGACTGCCGTCATGTTTAACCAACCCGCTGACAAGACAATCCAATAAAATCAGTCAGTTTAAATGGAAAAAAAAAAAGTGAAAGACAGGAAAGACCAAAATACACACACACACACACACACACACTTAATTTCACAGTCTGTTGCAGTCTGCCAATCTCTCCAATCTTCAAGTGCTGAATGACTCCCAGTGACCCACCAAAACAATTGAATGCATTATACAGCAGGCAATCGCCCTGGGATGGGGAGGAGAGAGGGTCCAGGATTCCTAAGTCAGGATTCATTGCTTTCTGTAACTATTAATTGCACAGTTCCCACTAGTAATTAATTAATGCTCAAAATATTAACTGGGTGTGGAATGTGTGAATGAAGTCGAACACATAAATAAAGATTTGGAGCAATAAACGTGCGGCAAATCCCAGCGAAGCTGTGGCTCCCTCATGGTTCAACTCCAATAGTTCAGCATCATGGGAAGACATCTGCCATGAACGGTGCTTTACAGCTAAGATTTAGTTTAACTGAAATTGAATTAGCTGAAAGCCTGTTATTTCTGGAGGAACAAAATACTGAAGTGCAGTTTCTTTTGGTTCATACCAGTTTCACTAATTTGAACTTATAAAACTTGTTTAATTAAACATATTACCATATTTATTTCAAATGGGTCTTACATATAAGCGTTTTGGCCTTCCCAATTTGACCTTGTGGCCATTTCATCAACAATTAATTTAATTGATTTAATTAATTTAACTAGAGCAAATATGGTGACAAGTTTGTGGTACTCTTCCTGGTGTTTAGATGTAATCTATTATCCAATTCAATGCGCAAAAAGCAGCACGAAATGTGCAAAATATCCATCCATCCCAGCTGTCAAGGGGCGAGAGGTGGGATACACCCTGGATAGGTCACCAGCCTATCGCACTCACACCTATGGCCAATTTAGATTTCTCAATTCACCTAACAAGCATGTTTTGATAATATCATTTAAAAATACTGAAAGTTATGTAAAACCCTACATGTTACAGAAGTTACAGTATTGACAAAGTATTAGTTTGTGGACTGCTTGAATGGAATTTCTGTGCAGAGAAGGACAAAGTGAACAGTTTTTGGTTTGAGTGTAGCCAAAGAGTCCTTTATTATGCTGTTTTTGCTGGCTAGGTCAGCAATAGATGGGAGCTGGGCACCGTTGATATCCTGTTGGCAGCAGTCTGTTTTTTTGATGGTGTACATGGTGGAGAATTCATACACAGATGCCTTTATGCAGATATGTCAGGGTGGAGTGTAGGATATGTGAAATGTAATCTATAAGCAAACTGGGCTGGGGCCCAGAGTGGGTGGGAGAGGGTTTTTCAGCTGTGGGTGAGCTCCACATGCTTTGTTGCTCTGCACACATCCTGAGCAGGAATCCCATCAGGGCCTGGAGCCTCCTGTTGATTGACGGTGTCCCCTTCATCAGTGGTCGAGTGAGTCAGCGGCTGGTCAGCAGGTGGAAAAACAGTCTTGCCACAGGTGGTTCTGTTGTTTATTAGGAAGGGGGTGAGTCAGAGGTGGAAAGAGCTATCCTGTCAGGTTTATATTCACAGGTAAGGCAGATGCCTGTGTGGGTCAGACTTTTGGAGTTATCCTTATTTTTTTCTGGGATATTGTTTTTTTGACCCTACTAATGGGTCTTTTGAGGTTTGCCCTGGGAATGCTGCGTTTCATGATGCGAAGGCTGCATTAGAAGAAGGTTTATCTAAGTTTAACCATCAAATATCCCAAGTTAGCAGTCTTTTGGAAAGAAAAGAGATAAAGTTATTTTCTTGGTGAAAATAATTGTACTTTACTGTGGACTCTTTATTTAAACTTATCTTAAATGTTACCAGTTGTAAAGAGACATGGTAACACCATACATTTCAAAGCTAACATTGCCCTTTGTGCCATGTTGAAGGGTCAACGTTGATATGAATAATCTAGTCAATAAATTACATTTATCCTAATGTAGAAGATCAAGAAAATTGCAGATTAATAATTAATTTGCAAAGGTTTGCCTGTTGCCCATTGCTAAAGTCATTTAGAAGGTCAGAGTTCACAAATGGATTTGCATTTCCCCACTTTTTGGTAATTAACTGTGTTCTTTGTTTCGATCACATTATGCAAATGAGGTTTGTGAATAGCACAGCGTGAATTTTTCTCTCAGCCCAGCTGCAGCCGACACCTATCACAGTGTGATATCGCAGTGTCTTGAAGAGGGCCTGGCAGCAATTGGCTCCCCGCGGTAGTGAGTTTGTTCAGATTATAGCTCCTTGATTGAGCAGAGAATGCATTCAGTTACATTTCACATTAGCAGTGGATAAATTAAAACGGCACGGCCGTACTTGTGCTTGCACTGCATCTAGCGACACAAACATACTTGTCTTGTATTCAGGCATGTTCACTCTCCAATAGCTATTGCAGCTAACAAATGCAAAGTCTAAACCAATGAAATATTAATAATAAAACAACAGTATGTTGTGTACATGGGGTTATAGTGCATGATAGCAGCGCCACTGGTTCAACATGCAACCTAAAAAAAAGAAAATGCATTGATGATCCTCTATCCTGAATTGTGACTATGGTAATAATTTATCCAGAAGCTCCTCATGGTCTTAGGGAGACCATGCTTTATCTCCTCTTTTCCATCGGTGGAGGGCCATGCTTTACTGAGAAGCTAAATCAACTAATCAATAAAAACACAATGTTCCGTAAATGGAAACAAATTTTCATTTTAAAACTGCTATCATTTTACAACACTATTTCTACCTTATTGATTTCAAAACATAATACAAAGCATTTTGTGGTACTCCAGTTTCCTCCCGCAGACCTAAAGCAATGATTTAGTTGTTTTTTTTTCTAGCTTTCATTACGATTTTGCCTTTCTGGGCTAATACATTTGTGCTGAACTTCACTCTTAATCCAATGCAATACTTCTTTTACTTTAAATGTTACAATCGTACAACAAAGCAGAAACAGGTGTTTATTCCATTCATCCATCCATCCATCCATCCATCCATCTTCTTCCGCCTATCCGGGGTCGGGTCGCGGGGGCAGCAGCCTAAGCAGGGAAGCCCAGACTTCCCTCTCTCCCAGCTACTTCTTCCAGCTCTTCCGGGGGGGATCTCAAGGCTTTCCCAGGCCAGCCGAGAGACATAGTCTCTCCAGCATGTCCTGGGACTTCCCGGGGGCCTCCTGCCGGAGGGACATGCCCTGAACACCTCACCAGGTAGGCTCTCCGGGAGGCATACCACCTCTTCTGGCTCTTCTCAATGCGGAGGAGCAGCAGCTCGACTCTGATCTTCTCCTGGATGACAGAGCTTCTCACCCTATCTCTAAGGGAGAGCCCAGCCACCCTATGGAGGAAGCTCATTTTGGCCGCTTGTACCCGCGATCTTGTTCTTCCGGTCACTACCCAAAGCTCGTGACCACAAGTGAGGGTAGGAACGAAGATTGACTGGTAAATCAAGAGCTTTGCCTTTCGGCTCAGCTGTCTCTTCAGAGAGTCCACATTACTGCAGACGCCGCACTGATCCACCTGGTGTCCTTCCCTCACTCGTAAACAAGACCCCAAGGTACTTGAACTCCTCCACTTGGGGCATGTTTTCCTCCCTGAACCATAGCCTCTGATTTGGAGGTGCTGATTCTCATCCCGGCTGCTTCACATTTGGCTGCGAACTGATCCAGTAGAGTTGGAGGTCACGGAGTGATGATGTAGGAATCCCTGAGGGACACGGTCGACGGGCAGGGGTGGCAATTCTTGTTACCCCCCGGTTCAGTGCCTGTACATTGGAGTTTACCCCGGTGAACGAGAGCCTCCCTCCACCTTCGGGTGGGGGGACGAATCCTGTTTATTCAGACCTGAGAATGCTGGAATGTAATCAATAATATGCTACAGAGTGGTGCCATGGTTTACATGTATGAATGCAGAGGCCCCTGAATCTGGGTGATCCAAAAGCAGATTTAATAAAAGTCTGTGCATGAATGATCTAATCAGCTCACTCTCCAAGATTTGGGTAGAGAATAGGACACAGAGGCAGAGATTTTGAAAGTCAAATCCTCTCTGCTCCTGACGATCTGCGACACGAAGCTTTTAGAGGGAGACAAACCCACTAGTGGCAGAAAGATGAGTCAGGGAGGTGGCAGTGAGTGAAGGAGAGGAGTGGAGCGTCAGTGGGTGTCTTCATTTAATGGTGAGAGGGTTCATCCATCATCACAGCTGCAGATCAGAGTTTCAACAGCCTAGAGTTTCACATTCTAATCCACATTGACGTGTTTGGTATTCACAATGCAGCAGCTGAGCAACAGCCAAAATGTGCACATACAGACGTATTCATATATGTATGTATATAGTCCCTGACCCAAATGGGGCTGACAGAGAGCGCTGTAATTAAATTCCAACACAGTGACCTGTGAGACCAACAGCTGATCGATATTGACACGGGGTAATGACTTCTCTGATTGTGGCGGACCTTCGGGATTTGCCAGGGTGCCAAGGTTTATGTGCTCATAAAGCCATGGTAGCTTTTTGCAAGGAAAGGTTGCAGCACGAACGCCGATGTCCGCCACGCCGTTTCCTACTGTGAAAATGAAGAGTTACAACGTATCATGATTAAAAACAGATTCGTCAGGTGATGCAGCATAGTATTAGAACTTGGAGGGCCTGTGTCTTAATACTGCTGGTGGAAGACTACTTTTGAAGCAGAGCAAATGGAAAAAAGAAAAAAAAAGTCTAACTCATCAAAATCATCACAATGATTGGCCTTTGGCCTGTATTTAAAACCGTATATAAAAACAGTATTTAACCTAAAAAAAAAAAAAAAAAAAAAATGAAAAGTTTGGGGAGAGAAAATTTAATGTTTGAAATAAAAGAAAAAACTTGGATTGCATCATTATTTAGTATTCATGTTTTGTTGTTTCATGCAATCTTTAACTTGTTTGTCCAATATAAACAAAATTTTTTGGCATGAATCGCAGCAAAACATCATTTTTTAACTGGATTTGTTTTAAAATAACAACACGGTCAGCCCTCCCTACATCAGTGGCGCAGACAGATATTAGGGTGTATCAGACGTTTGCTTTTTGTGTGTAACCATCAGTCACTGGCGAGGCAACGGTGGACACTCTATACTTAACTTAATAATCCCTACAAGAATTCTAAAAACCGCATATTTCTCAACCTGACACTTTAACAGCACCTTAAATAATGCATGATGTGCAGCTGATAAGAGTTAACGGCTGCTTTTTGTCCAACTTTTAAATTTAACTGTGTAAAATTATGGCAATACAATGACATGACCATCTATCTATCTATCTATCTATCTATCTATCTATCTATCTATCTATCTATCTATCAGGTTAAGTTATGGACATGAGAGACATGTTGATCTTGCCCAACTGAAATGATATGTAAAGTCTGAACGCTGCCTTGAGTCATTTAGGCTAAATGTATTACATTTAGCCTAAATGACTAATCAGCCTACCACAGGGACGACGGAAGCAGACGAGTAAGTCGTCGTGGGCTCAGCGGAATGTAATCATTTTGAGCATATCGCACACGTCCCAGCGGAAATCCTAGTGCCCCACTGTTCAGAATCTAATCTGTCTTTATAGTCTTTACAATTAATTAGAAACACAAGGCATAGAAATAACATTCTGTTGACACAGAATGACAAATCATCATCATCATCATCATCATCATTATCATCATCATCATTATTCATCCATTAAATTTAATTGTTCACAAATGAAGTTCCCAGACCCTCAGTATATCTCACTGTTTGGCCTTCACACCTTTCCACTCATCCCCCCACAGCCTGTGTGAGATTTTGTGACAGGACACTCCAGTAGCATGTAGCATACCCCCCAGCCCCCCCAGTTTAAAGCTCTCTTCTTTTCATGTCTATGATCTCCATACAGAAAACTGCATGCATCCTGCCAGCTGCTGTGTCAGTAATCCTCTTGTCCTGAGCCGACTGATCGGTAACCATGACAGTGAGGTGTGTGTGTTGCTGTTGTGCCAGGCCAGGATTTATCTGCTCTTTCTTGTATATGATAAAAGGGCTTCTTAAATACAGTAGATTTTTGAGAAGCCCCTTTTTCATGATGGTGTCTCTGATCTTAAAATATCTAATTTTTGAATTTTACAGTGATTTAATGACTCATATAAAGGATATAAAAGGATAAAGAAACCTTGAAGCTTTGGTTTGATTAGTCTTGTGATACCAGAATTAATACATAAACGTGACATTTTATAAGTTATTCTGCAAAAATATGTGGACTTCTACCATATTCAGGAGCCTGAAAATCAGTCAGTTGTGTGGCTTGTAAAACCTTAAAACAAGTTTTTGTTGCAGGCAGAACTCCCTGATATAGTGATTGGTTTTATGCGAAGAAGTTGCAGGAATTTGCTAAAATTGCCAGAATTTGCAAAAACTGCAGGAGCTGGCCAAAAGCATAATACGATTTTATACTACACAGGAAGTGACAAAAGTTCTCATCCTGTTTTATTCAAAACTCATAAAACATTCCTAAGTCAAAGCATTTTTCAAGCTTCTGCTATAATAAGCACTTTCCAAAGTAAGGTATATCTGTTATTTTATGTTATTTTCGTCTTTAACAGCATAACTCATAGCTTACTCTTGGAAAGGAGACTGGAGAAGACTGGAGAAGTATCACAGCTAATTTATATTTGTTAACATATTAAAAATGCTGCCATTTTTCTTTCAGCTTCCTGTTTGCATGACAGGACTGGACTGTAGTGCCCAGTAGAGGGACTGGTAGTGTTGCAGAGGTCAAGGTTGTCGTCTCCGGAAATTAGCGGTGACAGATGCCGTACTGTCGTCTTATATCTAATCTAGGAAAGCAACATAAGATAAGATAAGATAAGAAAAGATAAGATAAGATAAGATAAATCTTTATTGTCATTGCACAATCGTACAAAAGTACAACAAAATTGAGGTACTAAACATAACGTAATCCCTCAGATGTGGACAATTAAGATTTTGTTTTGTTGAAGATGGAACAGGAAGATATGGTTGAGTTAGCGTCAGGTAAATATACTTCATTTTAAAACATTTCCAAGGCAACGGGGTAAACGAATTATCCCCTGAGAAATAAACGTGACATTTTTCATCTTAATTACTTGATTAATAACAATCCTCCGTCATCCATCCATCATCCATCCATCCATCAATCATCCATCATCCATCTCCTACTGCTTTTTCCAATTACGGTATCATCAACTTTATATTACTATGAATGGAAAAACATGTAATATATTGAATTTTCCTTTGAGTGAACTGATTTGGTAGTTATAATACATGTAGTTGACAGCGGCAGAGTGCGAAGTGAGGAATTTCAGTGCAGCACAATAGGTGTGGATTTATTTTCAATTTTAAAAAATTTTGGTATTAGTCCATGCGTCACATTTTAATAGGCTGGGAATGTGAATGAGATTTTATCCCTAACAAAAGCAGTTTCAATTTAATTTTGTTTAAAAAAAAAACCAAAAAAAAACAAAAAAAAAAAAAAATATATATATATATATATATATATATATAAAGAAATTATATTAATAGAAATTATATATTATATATATATATATATATATGAAATTATATATATATATATATATATAATTTCTTAAAGATATTTTATTGTGATAAAAAAACATATTAGCAGTATTTCTATTATTCAATCAACACTGCTTTAATTATAAATCTTTCTTTCTTCCCTCTTTCCTTTCACTTTCAGGGTTCTTATAGGGCCGAAGGACCCTCTCCAGTACAGAGCAATGGCAGTGGGAGTGTGTCATGTTTTGATCAGCATGCTCATGCATGAGTCAAATTTCCACAGTGCGGAGTAGAGTAATCTCTCAGGATCTGTCACCCTGAGTGTGTGAGCCTCTGGCAGTCGTGTTGGCTGCCAGGTTGTGTCACTTGTGATGGATTGGAAGGTCTCAAGCTCTCCCCACTACATCAACCAACAGTAAAACAACAGACAAACATCTCCACTTGCAAAACCACACAACCGAGAAAAAAAAATGCATTCTTAAATTGCAACTTGAATTGATGTTGTCCATCCATTCTATGCGGCACCTGCCCCGTCTTCTTCTGCCCTTTGTTTCTCCTTCTATCATGGCAAGGACAATGCTGTCCCCTCTTCTCTTCCAGTGCCCATACTTACGGATCTTCCTCTTCATGATCTCTCTCAACATGCTCTTCTCCTCTCCTATTCCTACTTGTTGACGCACCCATTCATTAGTCCTCCTCTCTGTCCATTTAACCCTCAGCACCTTCGGCCATAATCTCCACATCTCTATCGCATCAATCATATGCTTCTCCTGCTTTCTCAAGGTCCAGCTCTTGCATGCATACAGGAAAACACTCCAAATCAAGAATTTACCGAGTCGCACCTTCATGCCGAGTGTTAGAACACTTGACCCTCCAAATCACCATCAGTCGCGTAGCAGCTGATTTGGCCATCCCACTCTGAGTCCTGATGTCTGTCTGTCTGTCTCCATCTGGTGTGATGTAGGCGTCCAGAAACTTGAATTTGTCCACCATCTCTATCTTCTCTCCTCCCAGGTGCAGTTCTCCCTCTCCATGTACTGTCATCACAGCTGTCTTTGGATTTGTTGATCTTGAGGCCAACCTCTTCACTCACTTTTCCAAGTTCCTCTCCCATCTGTTGACATTCTTCATTGGAGCTAGCTATCATGGTGGTGTCATCTGCGTATCTGATGTTCCACAGATTTCTACCCCCAATGATCTTCCCCGGTCTCTCATCCTCTAACTTCTCCTTTACCTCTCTTATTATCCTCTCCCCAACAGCGTTGGACAGTGCAGGCAAGATTAGACATCCTTGTCTCACCCCGTTCTCAAACCTGAATTCCTCTGTTTTCTCATCTCCTACTCTCACCACCACCTTTGCTCGATCGTACAATGCCTTGATTAGCCAGGTAAGGTGGGTTGGCACACCAAGGTTCGTGAGTGCATCATGGAACAGTGTCAAACGCCTTCGTGTAGTCCACGAAAAGAAACCAGACCTGGTCTTCATCCTGCTTCTTGGCGACCTTCTGCATGATGTTGCTTATGGAGAGTATTGCATGTTCCCTTTCCTGCAGTAAATCCAAACTGTTCTTCTGCAATCTCAGGGGCCACATAGTGCTGTAACCTCCTGTGGATGATTTCTAGAAGAACCTTGGACGCGTGCTTATTGAGGCTGACTGTTCGGTACTTGCTACATTCTTGTGTTCCAGCAACCTTAGGAAGTGTCACAATTTCCAATGTTACCCATTCAACAGGCCATTCTCCCATTCTCCAGATGTTATCTATGACCGACTTCAGAGCTTTCACAGTCGTCTGCCTTCCTGCCTTCAAAGCCTCAGCTGCTATGTTGTCTGTTCCAACTGCTTTGTTGTTCTTCAGCTTCCTTTTGGCAGCTTCTATCTCCTCTTCCAGCACTTCTGGTTCACATTCTCCTCTGTCCATCTCCTCATACTGATGATCTTCCCTCCCATACAGGTCAGCACAGTATTCTTGCCATCTGTTTTTGATTGCCTCCAGTCCACAGATCATTTGTCCTGCTGAATCCTTGATACCAATGCCCGGTCTACTGTATTAGACTTCCTTCCGTCCTGTATTAATGCCATACATACAGTATATATAACCTGAAAAATTTAGGCACTGCACACACACACACACACACACACACACACACACACACACACACACACTTTCTTGTACTTCTTGCCTTTATTAACTCTAATCCCTAACCGTCATTGTGAGGTCTTTCATATGCAGAATGTATTACCCAGCCCCTTACCCTGACCCTAACCATGACAACTAACCCTTACCCTAACCTAAACCCAATTCTAACCCCAACTTTTAAACCATGATTAACCCTTGAACAGTCCTTTAAAGTTGTGAGGACCAGCCAACAAGTCCTCACTTTCCAAAAATGTCCTCACTTTGCTAGTAGAATGAGTAGTTTGGTCCTCAACATATCGTCGCTGCCTGATAAAAAACACATATCTCTAAAATTCGTTTTATTCAGGAGCATGAAAAAACTGTTTTTCTCAAAAACTACCTTATAAAGGATGTTCCTGTTCTTTCTTCTTCCCTTGGGTTGTGGTGGGTACTTCTTTGGCCCTATGTTGTAGGGTTTTGATAACACCAAGTTTATGTTCCAGTGGGTGGTGTGAGTCAAAAAGAAGGTACTGATCTGTGTGGGTAGGTTTTCTGTAGATCTCAATACTAAGGTTTCTGTCCTCCTTGATCTTGACTGCACAGTCCAAGAAGGCCAGACTGTCTTCTTTTACGTCCTCTCTGGTGAATTTGACGTAATGGTTGAGAACGCTTCCAATTCTTTTGTTTGAATCTTGACCCAGGTGTCATCAACATATCTGAACCAGTGGCTTGGGACGGTTCCTGTGAAAGACGACAGGGCTCTGTTTTCATGTTTCTGCCTGTAGAAGCCCTCTCTGTATTGAAAGTAGGTGGTGTTCAAACAGAGGTCCAGCATGGTGCAGATTTGGGTCGGTGTTAAGGCTGTTCTCTCTGGAAGGCTGTTGTCCAATAGAAGGCGCTTGTGGATGGTCGCTGTTGCCTCAGTGGTAGGGATACACGTGAAGAGGGAAATGACATCGTAGGATACCATGGTCTCCTCAGGTTGTAGTTTGAGACGACTGACCTTTTTAGCAAAATCCTGGGAGTTACTGATGTGGTGTGGGGTGTTGCCAACCATGGGAGCCAAGATGGAGGCCAAATATTTTGAAATGTTGTATGTGACAGAATTGACAGGACAGGACTCAGCAGTACACCTACACCTAAAAGAAAGCGGACACTCCCTTGAGGACAGTCAAGTACGTGTGCTGGCCAGAGAAGATCGCTGGTTTGAGAGGGGTGTCAAGGAAGCCATCCACGTCAAGTTGGAAAAACCATCTTTAAACAGAGATGGTGGACTAAGGCACTTTCTGTCACCCACGTACAATGCAGTTCTCCACTCTTTTCGTCAGCATTCCAAACATTCACGCCGTTTGACCAGACCTGGTGACTCATTAACATGTGACCCAACAGACAAAGGGGAAGCACCCCAACCAAAACTAGGTGAACGACTCTGCCAACCACCCTGCCAAGGACTCTCAGGTGACCACCCGGGCCATTAACATGCCAATGGTCCACAGAGCTATATTTTCAAGCTCTGCCCCAGCAAACTTAGAACTGAAGAAGCTCTCTGGAGAGAGGGCGAAACGTTTTCAAAGAAACCTTTCAGTCCAGTTGACACAGAGAGATCTATTTTGGATAACTATGACCTGGATGAGTGAGAATCTACACAGACATCTACCTTATAAAGGAAATCCTAAACGGTTTACATAGATACATTTAGGATCCTAAATAAAACTATGTTGACACATTTATCAATAAACTGTTTAAATTATGTTAAACGGACTTACGTGTTTTGTTGTGGGAGAGTGTATGGACATACCTTTTTTTTTTTTTTTACTATGCGCTCCAATGACATGCGGATATTTACAATCCTCCAGTCTCATTTTTATGTCCCACTAAACTTACTTGCAGGCTATTCTACATTTTCACTTAGCATATTACACTAACAAAAGCTTTTGGTTGACATTTTATATTGAAATCAGGATCATTCATGGCCAAATAGTAATCTAATGTTGACGTGCACACATCGGTTTGACTCGGTTCAGGGAAATCACAGACCCCAATTTTTACCCTAATCACAGACCCTAATTTTCTTTCTCTTCTGGACTCATTCATCCGTGAGCTATAAAGCTCCTATCAGAGCCCTGCAATGACGCTGTGTCGGTAATTACGGGACACAACCACTTCCACGCAAGGATCAGCATTTATCAATCTGGACGTGAGCAGATGATACGTTTAAATCTCACGTCAGGTCTGACATCGTTCGCGTTGGAGACAGTGTGGATTTTGCGGTGCAGCCCAGCAAAATCTGAAAATAATAAAGCGATCATTAAGCATTATTAGGGAAGCATTTTGCATTCAGCAGAAAAAAAATAGTTTTTCCTGAGAAATTAATTTTTGGTAACTGGTGAGTGAACCTGCTGCACAGCAGGACTGCAGCGTCAGGGCAGCAACACGTAAAGTCGTTCAGGCAACGCTGTTTTCCACCGCTGTAATCATTCTAATATTTAAAGGCTTAACGTGTTAATAACGATTGTTTTCAGCCGCCAAATTTATCAAGATCTGATCATCATCATACGCTGGGATCAGTCATATACCAACATTTCATGAATCACACATGCGTCCTATCGTAGCATGACTCCTGCGCTCAGCTTACGTGCTGCCCAGACGCTGCGCTCTGCAGTTTCACCAGTTACCAAAAATTAATTTCTTAGGCAAAACAAAGTTGTTGTTTTTTTTTTCAGCTGAATGCAAATCGCTTCCGTAAAAACAGACAATTTTTATTTTTATTCTGTACAGAATATGTGGCTGCCTGTGCTTAATGATCGATTCTTGCGTGGAAATGGTCGTGTACACAGCGTCATTATAGGACACTTGCAGGAGCTTCATAACTCAGGGCTCTGGTTATAGCTCACGGATGAATGAGCCAAGAGTCCAGAAGAGAAATTTGGATTGGCTAGTTGATCTTTTTAGGCCAAGGATAAAGATTACGGTCCGTGAGTTCCCTGAACCGAGTCAAACCGATGTGTGCACATCAACATTAGATTAATATTTGGCCATGAATAATCCTGATTTCAATATAAAATGCCAACCAAAAGCTTTTGTTAGCGTAATGTGCTAAGTGGAAATGTAGAATAGCCTGCAAGCACCCTCTTCCCTCCTCCCTCTCCCTTATGCCAACCTTTAAGACCAGACGTGGGGAAATACGGGAGATCTGCGCTCGTTTCTAGTTTGATAAATGAGGGCCAATTCAAAAGTACACCCTCTGATGCCAGCTAATAATGAGCTAAACATGTTTTTTTAATCCTGCCTTCTCATTTTTCCTCCATCCTTATTCCCTCCTTCCTCTCCTTTATGCCAACCTGTAAGACCAGATGCAGGACATACGTGTTTTTCACGCTCTTGACGGCCGATGGAGGTACGTTAAAATACCGACCACATCAGTCGCTAGGGACGAATGCGGACATGCCGCAGACGGTAAAAAGTCAAAAACGTACAGCGACGATAGACAGTAAAAGAATACACACACACAGGCACGCACGCACTGAAGTTGCTGTCTAAAACATCTAAGGGCAGATAAAGCTGAATCCATCCTCTGCCAGGGAACAGCAAGTGCCACGACACTCATTCTCTTTGCTATTTTTCTTCAAGTGTTCACATTAAGCTCGACAATTAATAAACTATGCAGAGGGAAGGAGCAGAGGCTGAGTTTGTGCAGACTCCTTTAACCAGAAGAGTGAATACACTCTTAACAGGATTATCTAAGCGGACATTTAGAGTTCGGACTGAAGGTATTCTCAGCGTCATTTTGTCATTTACAGAAAACTACCAGTTCTGGTGCTGTCGAGCTGTTTAGGAGCTGTCACTCAAGATGACTAATGTGAGCCACATTAGAAGGAAGGAATGGGGTGACTGAGACTGGAGAGGCTTGCTGTTTCTGAGTTGACATTTATGGACGCAATTTATGTCCAAATGCCCGTTTTTCTCTAGCTGATTGCGGACGTGAAATTTTCAAAGGCAGATTAAAACTTTCCGGTTAGATATTTTGATTATTTGTTTGATTGTTCGCCCTGTAAACACATGATATAACAGAGAAGAACTCTATAACACGTCTAGCATTACTTTGACCAGCCAATCAAATATAAACCCTACTGGAGCCAACCCCAAACATTATGGGTTAAAGCACCCATTTCATTTCCAAATACAGACGCCTGCACTGTTATGCTGAAGTCCTCCAGGCAAATTTTGTTGGCCCTGGCAACACATGAAGGCTGAAATATGATCAGATAGAGACACTAATATAAAAAAACATATTTAATACATAAAAAAGCCCTCCTTTGCTACTGTTGCTGTTCATCACTTCATCATATCACATTAAAACAGTTAGCTTTAATTTGATTCTCAGTTTCTAATGTTGTCAACACCAGTAAGGCAGCTTCACATTGTTACTGTGCTCTGTACCGATGAAAGGGTTTCTGTGTTGTAATTTTTATCACAGGAAATTTTTTAATCTCAGTTATAACAGCTCCTTTTTCATCACATGTAAATAAACAAGTACAAGCACTTTACTGGAACATTACACCCACCCTGGGTGATGGCAGTTTCCTCTTCCATAGCATGAACTATCAGTCAGCGATATCACAGAAAAAAACGGGCCTTTTTTTTTTTTTTTTTTTTTTTTTTTTTTACAACAACATTGTTAACTAATTTTCCCTTGTTTTATTACAAATTTTGCTCCTGCTGACTCTCCGCTGTGCAGCTTACATCTTCTCACTGAATACGATCATTTTTGGGGGATATCATTTTAAACAGCAATATACTAAAACCTCGTCCAAAGGTTGTCAGAGGTGTCAAGCCTTAGTTGCGCTGCTGAATAAGTCTGAAAGTTTGAGTTTAACTCCGTATTCTTTTACAGCATTGTGTTCTTGTATGAACTGTATGATGAACAGTCAGTCCAGCACATTAGAGCTTAGAAAAACTGGCCTTAGGTTGGAAAATAAATGTTTGCACTACTGAATCTTGCTATATAATTGAATGGACATTTTTGCTTTTCAAACCGATTCAATGTAACTTTATTTTTAAATCATCTGTTACAGTGAGGATTGTGTTGAGGCGTTTTCTCCAACCAGCCATTCGCCACTTGATTGTTGGTGCACTTTCACTTCAGTCTGCATGTTAAAGTTGGGAATGTCTGGGGGATGTGGAGCAGTGACTGTAGATCGTTGTTCTCATTATTATAAGAGTCGATATCAAACAGAGCACTCTGTGCAGATCAGATTATTGTTGATTGTGAAAATGAACGATTCTAGGGTGGAATTCGAGCCTGTTGGATTGAATCTATACCTATTGGGGGGAAAATGTATCTGTGTCAGAAGAGACAGACTATTTAGTTAAGTTTAACACACTCTCACGCTGTTCACAGTGTAAAAGCGAACAGAGCAATGCTCACGGAGAAAGAATGGAATGAAACAATTAGGCCTGGAGGTGATGGAACGTGACTGGGATGACAGCCTAAATTAGCTGCCGAAAGAAACGGCTGGGGGGGTCGAGTTTCAAACCTTCATTCATTAGTCGTGCAACACATGGCTGTGCCAAAATGTCTTCCATTAATTGGTCACTCTGCATCTACTTGGCAGATTTCGCCGCGGGGAGAGGCTAAAAGATGACGATGAACCTGTAGAAGATTTAAGAACTTTGCCCTTGTTGGTCACCATTTCAATACACAGTCCTTCTATTGAGGAGTTAAACTTCACAGATCTGAAATAGATAAAAATATGTATTTGCAAGAAAAAGATAGTGGTAGGCTGTCAAAAATAGATAATAGGACAGCAGCACCAAAGCTTTCAGGAAAACCCTCAACAATTAACAGCACTGAGAAACCCTTACTCCTCTCTGTTGAATATTGAGTTTGCCAGTCCTTGAGCACCTAAACAGAAGCTAAATTGCGTTTCTCAATTTTTACATTGTCGGTTTTTCACATTTACTTTGAAAATGTGACATTATGGAACCCATAAGCCTCTAAATCAGGTGTGGAGCTCAGAATGTAAATTAGGCATCAAGCAGAATGTTAAGTTGTGGTTGAAATAAAACCTAATCACATTATGAACCAATAAACTCCACCACGCAGCTTATTTCCCTACATATTGTCGTAGTTTCGACAATGAGATGGGGGAAATGAGCTGCTTGGCCTTGATCCTTGGAAAATCGAGGGTCAAAGGGTCCCCGAGATCCTTTGATCTTCATATTTGGCTGTTTGCTCTTATTTCTGCATGAATCTGGAAATTCCTGGATACAGACAGTAATCCAGATCTTGTTACCTGTCCCATTATCAACATTTTCTGAAAATTTCATTAATATCCCTTTATAGCATTGCGGCTTATTTTGCTAACAGAGAGATAAGTACCATCTCTCACATAAGCCCCCTGGTGCAGGTAATTATTGTTAAGTTTGTTGCTATTTTTTCCACTCATACCCATTCCCTAATTACTTTGCAGATGATGTCTAATCTGGTTTTGGCCACTAACTGAGACTCACATCAAATTTATAGTCTTTTTTTGCTTAAACAAAGGAAGGGAGCGCATACTCTCTAAAGCAGCACCCTTAAATGATGATGGAAGTGTGTGTGTGTGGCTTTTTTTATGTTGCATGGGTTAGCAGAAGCCTTTTGAGGTAATGTATCCCAAATAAAATAGCAACCTTTCTGTTTTTAATGAGTGGAAGGTAACCTTTATCTGTCCCCGTAGAACACACTGGATCCAGTGCCAGATGGTACTGTGAGGCTAAAAAGATTTCGTTTGGCCAAAAAAGTAATTAGGCAAAGCATTCCTTGCTGTTCCTCAAGTCTTAACAGCTCTCTCATCAACAGCAGAAAAGTCAGAGCTTTATAGGTGTGCCAGGTGCTCTTGTGAGGCCCTGAGCTTTTCACTTTAAGGATTTCTGCATCTGCATAAATTGTTTTCTCTAAACACGCCGCTTGACGTGGAAACAGCTACTATTCTATGCATCACTCTAATGAATTCATAACAGCAAAACAGATGGTGAGTTTAAGGCTTCTCATCAATCTGCTGAAGACTGGACTGAAAATAACAAAATTCTTCCTTCTGTTCGCATTTCGAGCGGCTACTCTTTCACTCACATGAAATGATGTAATGTGGACTATGTTTTGTATGTGAGTATGTACAGTATGTATGATTGTATGGATGGAGAACCTACACCCAGGGTACGCCCCAGACAGCGTCTTTATGAATTTAATTTATAAAACAAACCCAAATGGTAAGCTTATAGTCTGCAGTTTCCGGTATGAAATGTCTTTCTTTAGAATCCTGGCCCCTCTTCTCCTAACGATTTCACCACTTGCTTCTCCTCTGGTCAGCCAGTACTAGGATGTCTTATGGCCTATAGAATAAAACTGTTCCTGAGCCTGCCAGACGGGACCCCGATGCTGCAGTACCGTCGAGCAAACTGCAGCAGCTGGAATCATCTGGCCTCGTGCCGAGGGGTCTGTTATAACCTGACTGGGCTCCTTCCTGCACCGCTGTGACATGGAGCTCCTCCCTGGACAGCAGTTCTGTTCTGGTGAAGCTTTTACTGCCTTCTGCAGAGACTTCCTAATGAGGCTGCTCCTCAGCCAATCAGGATGATGTAGCAGTCGCAGAGTTTTGCTGCAGTCCGTGCTGAGTCTTCCTAGACTGCAGAGGAAGAAGAGTCGCTGTCTCGCTGGTCAATTCGTCAGTGATGTCAGCTCTGAGGAACCAGAAGCTGTTATCCCTCTCTCGTCACCGTCAGTGATCAGGCTGATGACGGTCACTTTGTAAGTTAAAATAGTCACATGGTATAGCATTTGTTAGCAATGCTTTCACTTAAGTTTGGCCTTTACCCAATACAGCACAAATGGGTGAGCTTGAGGAAGCTGAACTTGTGTTCATATTGTTGATTCCTCCATGATTACAACAAGGATCACCACATAAATGGAGAGCTCAAGTCCTCTGAGCAATGACGCTAACAATAGGCTCTAATCGATAATAATACAGCTGCCCAACAGCAAGAAGCCAGAACTTTGTAATGTAACACATGGAAGGTTTGTTCCTCTCAAGCCTGTGTGGGCGGCTGTCCACAGAAAACGGATGTACACAGATGCAATGGGTACCATCATTCCATCCGACTGAGTGCTCAGCTTATCTGACTCGATCATTTCGCAGACACAGAAAAACAGTTTAAAAACAAAAAAACTGGACCAATTTGGCAAATGATCACATCCTTATTCCCAGCCAACGTGAAGGTTCAATCCGGACTGTATAATCAGTTTTAGAATGGAGATGTGCGGGAGAAAATTCATGCCTTTGGTGACGTATTCACAAATTCTGTTCCACTTGGTCCTGCTTACATGAGCACATGCATCACACATATGTCATCACACGTATTTTTACACAAGAATTTGCAATTCAGGTTTAACTTTTATGTTAAAGTACGTTCCGCTCATAAACAAATCGGTCTATGTTCTGGACCAACAGGAACGTTGTCTCGGAGGCGTCTCTACGCCCCTCCTTTCTTAAGATATCAGCATTGATTGCACATTTTTTTGGTCATACTTACTGGAAAAACTCACACCAGTTACACTTTCACCGCCTGGCGTGTGGAACCTATTTCCAGGAAGAGCCATTTAAGAGAGACAGGTGCCCCCTGAGCAAACACTAACACTTTTGCTGACGCTGTGATATTATGGCCCCGTTATTGCTCTGGCATGGCAACAGGCACTATTTATACACCTTTCATTGGTAATGACAAAAGCAGAGTGTAGGAAACAGATATTCTCCTTGCTGCAGGTTCAATTCTCATATAACAACGTTGCCTTTTACTGGAAGTCATGTTGCTAATAGTGGTAGAGGATCAAACCTTTGCTTGTATATCAATAACTTATAGCCATTCTCACACTCCAAAGCATCAACGGCTTGTATTACAATATAACCTAGTGCAATGTGTTCAACATTATTCATTAAATATTAAAAAAAGAAGCATATGGAATGTAATAGGGCTCTATAATCAATTATGGATGGCTTACATTTTATGATAAACATTTTTTCATTGTGTTATATTTAGGAATAAATAATCAGTACTATGTAAAATAAATTATTTTGTCTGAAATAGAAATTTAGTGTATTTTATTCTTTTGCAGCATCCTTCCTTTTCCCTTTTCTAAAGATGAAAATAGAAATTAAAATGAAAACAAGTTTCACATATAACCCCGTCTAACCCCCAGAGAGGAAAAGGTCTCCAACAAAGTTCTAAATGTGAGCTATTTACTAAGAGAAATGCAGTTTTGATTAAAAAAAATGTGCCCAAGTAACATAAAATAGCCAGCAGACTAGAGTCTGCAGGCCATGTGTTGCCACACATTTTAGTGAAGACATTTTCTAATCCCAACCTCCCTCCAAATAAATGCTTGACATCCATTTTCACTGCAGTGTGAAGTACTTTCCTTTTTGTCAGAGAGGATTTCAGAAGACAAATCTGAAGCCAAAACAGCTGCAGGAAAACAGACTTATCTGGACATATGGGAGTCTCTGAGCTGCGTGATTGCATAATATACTCGAATATATTGCCTACCAGCCCCATCTTGGTGTAGATGATGCCATCCTGACCCTACTCCACAGAGTCTACTCCCACCTGGACAAGCCGGCTGCCACTGTGAGGATCATGTTTTTTGATTTCTCCAGTGCGTTCGATACCATCAGGCCGGCTGTGCTGGCTGAGAAGCTGGCGGTGATGCAGGTGGATGCCTCCTTGGTGTCCTGGATTGTGGATTACCTCACTGGAAGACCACAGTATGTGCGTCTGCAGAGCTGTGTGTCGGACAGAGTGGTCAGCAACACCGGGGCTCCACAGGGGACAGTCCTGTCTCCCTTCCTCTTCACCCTCTACACCACGGACTTCAACTACTGCAGCGAGTCTTGCCACCTTCAGAAGTTTTCTGACGACTCTGCAGTGGTAGGATGTATCAGCGGTGGTGACGAGGAGGAGTACAGGACTGTAGTGGACAACTTTGTCACTTGGAGTGAGATGAACCACCTCCAGCTCAACGTGACAAAGACAAAGGAACTGGTGGTGGACCTGAGGAGGACCAAAGCTGCTGTGACCCCCATCTCCATCCAGGGGGTCAGTGTGGACGTGGTGGAGGAGTACAAGTACCTGGGGGTGTACTTGGACAATAAACTGGACTGGAGCAGGAACGCGGACGCAGCTTACAAAAAGGGCCAGAGCCGGCTCTATTTCCTGAGGAGGCTGAGGTCCTTTGACATCTGCAGGACAATGCTCAGGATGTTCTACGAGTCTATGGTGGCCAGTGCCATCATGTACGCGGTATTCTGCTGGGGCAGCAGTCTGCGCGTGAGGGACACTAATAGACTCGAGAAGATCATTAGAAAGGCTGGACATGTTGTGGGGGAGGAGTTGGACTCTCTGAAGGTGGTGTTGGACAGGAGAATACTGGACAAAATCTGGACTATTCTGGACTCTCCCTCCCACCCCCTCCACAAGGTGCTGGCCAACCAGAGGAGCTCTTTCAGTCATAGACTGCGGCTGCCGCGCTGCTCCACTGAGAGACACAGGAAATCTTTCCTGCCTGTTGCCATCAAACTGTTGAATGCTGCACTTTAATTGTACAATTCACATATGTCGATAATTGTAATTTGTAAATATGTCACTGATTATAGTGAGATCTTTTTATCTTTATCTAACTTGTTTTCGATTTACATGCTCTGGTCGGATTGCTTCTGTAGCAAAGAAAATTTCCCCTCGGGGATGAATAAAGTAATTCTGATTCTGATTCTGATTCTGATACTGAATATATACAGCAGATTGACTAAACATGTCTTTGGCATATATGACTGGTATAACTGTATATTTTACTGCCTTTATATTATATATATTGTATATATACAATATATATAATATAAAGGCAATATATTGTATATTTTTACAAGGCATAAATATATTTAATAGTTCCTTATTTGCCTACTGGGCATATGGTGTAAAAGCCATTGATGTATCGATGGGTTCCAGGTAGACAGGAATCTATCTTTATGTTCCATTCTTTCTTTAGTATTGCTGGCTGTTGTAAACACTGATTGTGTACATGCATTCTCACAAAGCACATGAAGAGAGCGAGATAGCAGAGCATGTGAAGGGTGCGGGGTTAGCGGTGCAATAAGGGAGCCAGAAATGTTGACTGTGGGTGCCACTTCGTCCCCGGTGCAAAGAGAGACAGAACAGCACCAATGTATTTGCTCTAGCTTTGGCCTGACACTGCCGTTCTTTTCTGCGTTGTGGTGGAAGAAAAACCTTCTGCATGTCTGCTCACCCATCGGAGTGTTGGTCTTAATGACATAGCTGGGCCTTGGTGTATTTGTTGTGTGACTGACGAAGATCTAGACATTAAAATGCTATTCACCCCCACCGTTTGTCTGTAATGATAAAATAACGCAACCCTGACATCTATAGGTGATGAACCACCATCTATACAGACCAGTATCCATGGAGATCCTTAAAACAGGAATGAATCATCTCAGCTTCACCTGCAGAGTGATATTATCTATCAACCAGTTTACTGACCAGGACACACACACGCGAAATTCAGCAGCCCTTCTCTATCTCCACGCAACACTTTGATGCATCTTTATAAACACTGTTTTCATTATGATGCCTGCTTTTGGCATCAAAGTTGTACTAAAGCCGATACAAAAGACATTTTTGGTGCCATTTGTTACTGGAGAAGTCTATTGTGAACTAAGGGCTAAAGGTCTTGTCTAAATTAGTTTTGGGTGAGTATTAGGCACACAATGAAAAAAGACACAACACTGGGCCAAGCGTGACTCTGCACTGACAACACATAACAACAAATGAACATACGTTGGGACATGCTTGCAAACCTGAGGGCCGCTCGTGTCGTACTAATGCAGACCTGGAGGCTGCTGCAATCAGCGTCAGGGGCTGCGGAGCGCGGCAAGCAGCGAGCTTCGAAATCTCAGCCCCGGTACGAGAGCCGACAGTGCTTGCAATGAGAATCGGAGAGACGCGACAAATCAAAGCTGCTAGATATCCAGTCGGGTCATAGTGATGTAGAAAGCTACAGCCATTGAAAGCAGACATTGGCGTTGCCACAAACTTTCTCCGCAGAAGCGACGCCCATCCATTCCCGTACCCATACTCTTTTCTTATTTCTTTTCTTTTTCACGCTACATAGTAGTGTACACATGACCTGGTGTGCTGCATTCTGCTCCGCGTCCATGTTTGCAAATGAAGGCTCGCGCGCTGTGGCCACATACTTCCCATGTCAGTCCTTGTGTGGAAACTGGCAGCGCAGTCGGTCACGCGTGGTGCAGCGGTCCCCAACCTTTTTTGCGCCACGTACGGTTTAATGTCAGACAATATTTTCATGGACCTGCCTTTAAGGTGTGGCAGATAAATACAACAATAAAATGATACGACCTGCATAAACACTAGTTTATTGTAAATATAATAATACATCTGAATCCACTGTCTACTCATATGCAACTTTATTAGCAGTGTCATCGTAACATTGCGCCAACAATATAACATGAGTAACATCATCTCTGCCCCTCTGCTCTCTTTATACACCCATGCTCTGCCCCCTAATGCTCTCTGGTCGCTGGGTAACATTTAAACATGCCTTCAAAATATGATACAGATAAATCAAAAAAGAGTAATAAAATGCATGAAAAATTTAACTCACCATAATGCTAAATCAGTGGGAGCCCTGAGCTTGTTTCTCTGCAACAAGACGGTCCCATCTAGGCAATGACACCCGAAGTGTGTTGCGTATGTCCAGTCTACTTCATAACACTCCAGTGACAGTTTTGGTTACTGTCACTGGTAAAAAACCCGCTTGACACATATAGGATGTTGGAAATGGCAACATCATTTTCAGTGCTGTTGTTCTGTCTCAGGGTATTCTGCCATGACTTTAATCCAGAACAACGGCAGAGTTGTTGTCTTGAACATACTTTTAAGGTTGCCATCATTTGCGATCTCCATCAGTTGATCTTCTTGCACAGACATGCTAGATTCACCTGGTTTGTTGACAAATGGGTGGCAGATCCATTCCTTGGCAGTTTGTGGGTCTTTTGTGGTTCGGAAGTAGCACTCGAACTCTTAAAAGCAAAGACAGGTGATTGTGAATTAAATGGGAGAATGAAGGCTTGGGCTAAGTCTCACCCAAAATTTAGTTAATTTCACATGTCTGGGATGAATTAAAGCACTTCTATTCTATTCTATTCTATTCTATTCTATTCTATTCTATTCTATTCTATTCTATAAAATCTCCTCTAATGTTTGAAACATGTCCAATATGCATCTGTTCACGCGCCGTCCCCACAAATCCAGTTAGGCTTTAAATGCAGCTACAGTGCTTTATCTGCCAACTTGAAGACAGTTGTCATTTTCCCCTGAAGTGACAGATTGACTTTATTGAGCTGGTTGAATATGTCGCACAAGTAAGCCAGTTTTGTGACCCATTCCTCGTCACTGAAATGTGCTACCAGCTTTTTCTGAGAGAAATCTCTGCAGCGGCTCTCATAATTCAAACACTCTGGCCACCGATTTCCCTTGGAATAACCATCTTATTTCTGTGTTTAAGAGAAGGCGTCTGTGCTCTGCATCCATCTCCTCATAAAGCTGCTAAAACAGGCGCAAGTTAAGGGCGGGTGCTTTGATTAGGTTAATAACTTTAACGACATCTTTCAATGCTCTGTTGAGTTCCGGTGACATTTTTCGGCTAACCAGCATTTCCCTGTGAATGACACAATGTGTAGATTCACATTCAGGTGCAACCTTTTTAATCTGAGCAGTTAAACCAGACAGCTGTCCAGTCATGGCAGCAGCTCCGTCTGTGCATATGCCGATATAAAAGGACCATTTCAGTTTTCGTGATATATAATAATCCAGCGACTTAAATAGTTCTGTGGCTGTAGTTTTGGTTGGCAACGATAGTGCACATAACATATCCTCATGCACAGCCTCCTGATAAAGATATCACACATAATCATGTCGTATCACCAACCACTCCCTCACGTCCTCTCCTCCTTTTCTTCTTCTTTCTCCTCCTTTTATTTTCACCGGGATTATCTGGGTCCAGTCTTCCTTGCCGTTCTGTGTGTCTCTCCCCCCTTCTCTCACTCTTTCTCTCTCTCTCTCTCTCTTTGCAGGTCTTCCGTCTCCAGGCCTTCGTGCTGCACGGACCTCGGCCTCTGGCAAACTCAGGGTCCGCTGTCGGCACCTGCCTATACTGTTCATCTCTTTATAACAACCTGCTATGCTGTATTATGTGTATATATGTCTGATATGTTTGTATTTCTATGATTGTATTTTGTCTGTATTTCTTTGGTTTTATGATTGTATCTGTTCCCCCTCTCTCTTTCTCTTTAATCTCTCTGTCCTGTCTCCCTCTTTTACCCAGCCAACTTTGAGCAGGATGGTTCCCCTTTGTAAGCCTGGTCCTGCTCAAGGTTTCTTCCTGTTAAAAGGGAGTTTTTCCTTGCCACTGTGCTTACCTGGGGGTTCAGGCTCTGGGTTTCTACCTCTGTAAAGCACTTAGAGACAATTTTATTGTAAAAGGTGCTATATAAATAAAATTGAATAAGCTGAATAAGTATTACCTTGTTGTCAACATCTGTACATTTGTCAACCTGGAGTGCGTACCACGGTGATGTATTAATCCTCTCCAACAATTGTGTCTCAATGTCTTCTGCTATTTCCTCAATGCGCCGAGTGACGGTGCTAGCTGACAGAGGCATCTGTGCTATCTTTTTAATCACAGCCTCTCCTAGAAGTTCACGGCAAATGTCTTTAGTGGCGGGTAGGATCATTTCTTCATGAACAGTGAATGGCTTTTTAGCCTTAGCAATACGGTTAGCCACCAAGTATGATCCACTCAATGCACTCGCCTTTGTTGATGCGGTGGCCCTCAGTAATTGCTTCTGTCCTTCCTGTTCCTGCTTTTTTCTTTCGAAATACTCCGTAGGCTTGTCTTCTAATGCAGGGTGCTTGGTCTCGTCGTGGCAAAGCTGTTTTAAAGGCTTCATTGCCTCATTAGAGAGCTGGTGGCCACATATAATATAAGCATATAGGGCTTTGTGCGTGATAATCACCTGTCATGATAAATCCATATTTTAAGTAGGAGTTCTGGTATTGTCTGTTTGTTAAATGCAGCTTTCTTTTTCTTGAAATTCGTAGGCTTCTTCTTTCTCCTCACTGGGCCTTTTGCCCTTCACAAAGAAACTTTCCAAAGATGTCTGTTTTTTACTCATTTTGCTAACTTGTGGGTTAAATTGTAGCGCTAACGTGTCATGTGACCTAGCTGTAACGGAGAGAATCCGGTTATTTTTCAAAATAAAGCATTGTTCAGACTCAGATAATAAATAAGACAGAAATAATGTAAGTCATTTATTCTTTCTGTGCGGCCAAGTACCGAATGACCCATGGACCGGTACCGGTCCGCGGCCCGGGGTTGGGGACGCTTAGGGTGAACGCTCCCGTCTCCGACAAGTCTTGAAGTGTGAATACCCAATGCTCCCACCAACTTGAAAAGTCGTGTAGTGTGAACCTGGTAAGAGAAGCTACAACAACTAGGTGATTTTCTGTTACCCTCTTTAGATCAGGTCAATTACTGCATTTAGTATCAATGACCCGGGGTCCATTAAGCTGTCAGAGCCATGCTGTGAGCAAGCGAGATGTCAGCCGTTACTCCTCTAATGTTTCGGCTCTTGTGGTAACAGCGGGCAGCAGCAGAGATCCTCCAGTAACCACAACCTGTCTGTGTGGACTGTCGCGCTCACCCGATATGTCACTTAGCAGAAACTGACCCTTGACTGCTGACTTCAAGGGGGTTTTTGGTAACGGATGACTCTATCGTCCCGTCTCCATTATGGTGCACTTTGATTGATCCTGCAAGCGATTGATTATTAGTTGTTTCAAGAGAAACCTCAAAATGTTTCCGAAGCTACAGTAATGGAATGCCATTAATTATTTATTGATATTTACCCCCAATTTGTAATAATATTGTGATCAAAATAATGGGCCCAGTGAGCCCATACAAATTTATTTATTTATTTTAGTTGCATTAATTCAACGCACTGCTAAAAATGTTCTCTCATATTAGATTATTGCGTCGCAATTAAATGAATCAACTCCTTCACTGCTTGCTGGATTGACCATGACCTTGTGACATTTTATACAACAATATCATTTTTATTTTGTTTATTAATTGAAATTCTAGTGGCTAGCAGGAATATGTGGTAGGAAATATAATATTATATCATTTCTGATAATATATCATTTTAAAAAATGCATCTGAACTTGTGGATAGGAGTGAGTCCTACCGAATACCTAAAAAAAAACATGAAAAGGGTTTACACACAGTCGGCCAAAGAGAAACAAGCACATACAATAACAGTGGGTGGCATAAGTAAGCCTTAATTTGAGCTTAATTAAATGTTTTATTAAATATGTTTTTCCATTTAAGTATTTTTCTGTCAGGCAGGATGGTGTTAATAGGAAGTTTTCAATCCCAGGGGATTGATCATCATGTTGTATCATCATGTATTGTTTGTATGGGCAATTAGACATTTTTACACCTTATTCCATTCTTCATTTTAAATATTTTTTGCCAGCTTGCCATGTGACTTAAAACTCACCAAATCATACACACCTGTATATAAGTCTGTTTTTCATGGGTTTTAAAAAACGGATGGCGCAGGGAGAAAGCATGACTTGGCTTTATCGTCATATATGAAAATTATGAAACATTAACATAGTTGTTGAGGTACTAATGACAACATTTCCTGCCTTCCTTCCTCTGCAGACCTTATATGTCCCCGATGATATGTTCCATCCATAAAAACTCTTGTCTAGCATCCTCAGATACAATACATCAGCACACGAACTGGTCCTCGGCTTTCAGAATGAATAAAATAATACTGATAAATTAAAAAAAGAGGGCCTTTGTTTTTGAGGCCGAGTCCTTCGTATCCGCCCAAATGTCGGCGTTCCTAGGTCCAATCCTTTCTCACAAAAACAACATAAGATTACAATATTTAGGACTTTTTTTTATTTTTAATTTTATTAATATGAACAGCAACATATTACCTCCTTTTATTTTCTTTGTCTGGGTTCGGGTTAGGATTCATCATGCTTGAGTTGTGATTCGTAGAAAAACTGACATTTTAATTAACTCTTCTGGGGAAAATAGGAAGGGGGATCGTATCTCTCTATGAAAACAATAATTCTCCTGCCCAACATTAGTTTCCAGACGTTGCAGCCTTGCTCATTTCACAGGGCATCAATCTCTTATTGACATGACTGCTACCGTTTTGTGTGACCACCAAAAGGTCCGCCCTGATGCACAGGACCATTAGAATGGACCCGAAATACAGTATGAGTCTGGTCATGCTCGAGGTTTACAACTGTTAAAAGGGAGTTTTTCCCTGCCACTTTTACTTGTTCCTGGGTCAGGTTTGGGTTTCTGTAAAGCACCTACAGACAATCATGATTGCAACAGAAACAATATCAATAAAGTTGCATTAAATTGAATATTTACACGAAGCACACGTCTCAGGGACGATCGTGTTATTAACTGGCTGACAACTTCATGAGCGCTTTTATGTCAGAATTTCAGATCATCTAGTTTCAGAAATATCACAGCACGCCACTGGGCATAAACATAGCTGCATTATCACGTCTTCTGCGGTTCTGTAACCAACGGTACTTGGTTAACTTGGGGGCTCCAGTCCCCCCACTGTCTCCATCTCATTGGCGTTCAGACCACCTACCTGTGGTCTGGGAGTCGGAGACACTACTGGGGCAACAGCAGGGGTCCGAGTGGGAGGTCGGGAATGACTGAGACATGGTTTTCAGTAAACGCTGGAACTAAAACAGAATGACAGGAAACTGATTTATTCTTATGCTGCGGGGGGCGGAATATCAGATTTTATCTTAACAGGTTTTATGAGTAATATTCAATATACAGTAGATGGGAAATTAGTAAAATCATGACACGTCTCAAGGTCGACTGAAACAGAAAGTGTAGAATAAGAAATTGATTAAAATGAAAAGAAAGTTAATTTACAATTTTCTACATTTGGATACACAAATAAACACTTTGATAATTTAAATCACTTCATTATTTTAATGAAATATTTTAAAATCACAGCAAATGCCTACTTGTTTTGCCCCAAATAACATCTCATCTGCCCTGTTGTTTATTTAAGTAGTTGCATTTAATTCAACTACTTCTGAAACTACTCCAACAAGTTTACATCGCTAGACCACCAACACACACACACATACACAGTGAGTTAGGTTATCGGACTTTCTGTGATAAATATAAAAGATAAGTAGTAACAACGTACAGTTTTACAGTTGCTCTGCTTAGATCAGCGTGACAGGAACCAGTAGGCATCGTCAAAATGAGAGTATCGCACAAAGTTCACCATTGAGCTGCCTGATGGCGAATTTACGTGTTTATGATGCGAGCTCGCTACGGTTGACTCTTCATTAAAGAGCAACATCTATGTAAATGGATTGTATTCAGCTCCGTCTGCCTGGCACTTGATGAAAGCTGGGTGCCATGCATGTCCTTGCAGGATTTCCCCCAGTTCAGTGCAATCTTACACATGGCAGCAGATGAATGATCTCACCAAAAGCTGGAGTTACAGCACTCTGGCAAACTCATCATTCTGGTGAATATAGACATCCATGCTAAAAAAAGATCCCTCCACACTGTCTTTATTTTAATTCATCAGTCAGATGCAAATAAAACACATCGATCACGTGCATGCCAGGCTTCAGAAGACGTCATAAGCTTGCAAATGCCTGTGTCACTGTCACGCTCGCTGTTAGCGAAGGCAGCCAGCCGCCGTCGTGGCAGAGAGCACATCCACTCATGTTATATTTAGTAACCGCCTTGAAGACATGCTTGAACTAAGACTTGACTTTGAGCAAAATTCGTTTAATTTATAGGTTTGAGTGACTTTCCAGTAAAGTTACCCTAGAGATGGCTGGAAAAAATGCAACAGCATGAGCCCCTGTTGTCAAAGTTGTGTTAATTACCTTCTAGACCTAACAGGAGAATAGAATAGAATAGAATAGAATAGAATAGAATAGAATAGAAGTACTTTATTGATCCCAGACATGGGAAATTGACTTGTCCCAGCAGCATCATCAGTATTACCATATTTACAATATATTTACAGTATAATAGTGTGCAATATCAGTGCAATGAGGATATGACTGTGCAATATTCAATAAATAATTATGACAAGAAAGTACTGACTTTGGAGCCCATCACAACACAAGGGCTGTGAGTCTCAGTCAGACGGACTTATTGAACAGGTTTATTGCACTGGGCAGGAAAGATTTCCTGTATCTGTCTTTGTGGCAGCGGAGCCGAATCAGTCTGTTTGAGAAGGAGCTCCACTGCCTGTCCAGGAGTGGGTGGAGAGGGTGGTCCGGGTTATCCAGAATAGCTAACAGTTTGTTCAGCATCCTCCTCTCCACCACAGCTTCCATGGTGTCCAGTTTGCAACCTATCACGGAGCCAGCCTTTCTGATCAGCTTGTTCAGTCTGTTGGTGTTGTTGGCTCCGATGCTGCCTCCCCAGCAGACCACAGCGTAGAACAGTGCACTGGCAACAACAGACTGGTAGAAGATGTCCAACATCTTGCTGCACACACCGAAGGATCTCAGCTTCCTCAGGAAGTAGAGTCTGCTCATCCCCTTCTTGTACATAGCCTCGGTGTTGGTCTTCCAGTTCAGTTTGCTGTCTATGTGCACGCCCAGGTACTTGTAGTCCTCCACCACCTCAATGTCCTCTCCCAGGATGCTCAGGGGCTGTGTGGCCGTCCTCTTCTTCCTGAAGTCGATCACCATCTCCCTGGTCTTGGCCACGTTCAGCAGCAGGTGGTTCCTCCCAGACCACTCCACAAAGTCACTCACCAGTGTTCTGTACTCCTCCTCCCGTCCACCACTGATACACCCGACCACTGCAGAGTCATCAGAGAACTTCTGCAGGTGGGCCGACTCAGAGTTGTACTGAAAGTCTGAGGTGTACGGGGTGAACAGGAATGGAGACAGCACAGTCCCCTGCGGTGCTCCTACATCACCCACCACCACATCAGACAGAGCAGCGCCAAGACGGACAAACTGCGGCCTGTCTGTCAGGTAGTCAGTAACCCAGGAGACCGTGGGTGAGTCAACCATCATCGTCTGCAGCTTCTCTCTCAGTAAAAATGGCTGGATGGTGTTGAATGCACTGGAGAAATCAAAGAAGGTGATTCTGACTGTGCAGCCAGCACCATCCAGATGTGAGTGAGCCCTCTGCAGCAGGTAGATGACGGCATCCTCAACCCCCAAACGGGGCTGGTAAGCAACCTGCAGAGGGTCCAGAGAAGATCTTACCTGCGGACGAAGGTGGGCCAAGACGAGCCTCTCCAGAACCTTCATCACATGAGATGTGAGGGCTATTGGTCGGTAGTCTTTGGGGTCTTCAGTACCTTAGGGCTGATGCTGTCGGAGCCTGCAGCTTTGCCTTGGTGGAGTCTCTCCAGCTGTCTCAGAGAGATCTATTTTGATCTCTCTATAGATCAGAGAGCTCTATTTTGGATAACTATGACCTGGATGAGTGAGAATCTACACAGACATCTCCAGCTGTCTCTTCACCTGGCCAGTAGTCACAGTCAGCGGGGGGAGTGGGTCCAGGGGGCTCACGGTGGAGTGGGGGGAGGGTAGAGGAGGAAGGTAGCTGGGTGTTTGGAGGCCAGAGTGTGCGGGGAGGGGGACACAGCGGAGGGCTGTGAACTAAATCTGTTAAAGAAACAGTTCAGCTCATTTGCTCTGTCAGAACTGCTAACTGGCTGCCTGTCTCTGACATTGAAGCCAGTTATTTCCCTCAAGAAGAGTGTTTTCTTGACTTTTTTTGACTAAGAACCAATTTGATTTCCAAAAATGTAAAAAGTTTGAAATATTGTGTCATTTAAATGATTGGCAGATCTTGTATTTCAGTTGAAATAGGCACTGTTCACACACATAAAGGCCTTAAATAACCATTTTTGAGGGACATTTTTGCTCATAAAAAACTCAAATAATCCAAAACCCTTCACAGGGAGGCTCACTGCGGGGTGTCCAAAAACCAGAACTTAGACTTCACTGGGAACATGGAGACCTTGGAGATGGGGAAAAATACTCGTGAGAAACCATCCAAAACCACAGGGACCATCTAGTCTCAAGCAATCTGTATCACTCTGCAGGTGCCGTAGCGATCCAACGCTGGAGCTCGGGTGCAGCTGCTCTAAATCCACCGCTTATTACAATGAGTCCCAGCTGCACCCTGCCACTAGCGATGACTCAGGCTGCCACGCTCCCTAGTGGACAAAAGCAAAAACACCGGACAACAAAACCACCCCAGAACATACAGGAACTTAACCACATGTTTAAAATTATGTTTAAAAACATTTACGCTAGATGCTGCACAGCCCCGAAAACTCGCAGGCATCACATCTACCTTTAGCAAATGGATGAATGTTTCTTATTTAATGCTGAACTGACCAAACAAATGATTAACGTGAACTCGGGCACGGATGACCGTCTGATAGCACCGGTTTACGGAATGATGCATGACATCCATAGACGTAAGGCAGCCTTGCTTGAGCTGGTGACAGAGATGCATTCGAGCATCAGAAGCTGTTTCGTGCACAAATGTGAAGCCAGAAATGCGAAGAGAAAATTTAAAAAAAAAAAAAATCAAGAAATCCTTCATGCTCTATCAAATTTAAATACTGAATGGCACATTGTGTAGAAGGTGTCATTGATGCATATAATAAATTCTTTATGTTCCAGTTTTCCATTTTCTCGTGCCATATGTTGCCTCAATATACAGCTATTTTTTATTTTTAGTCTGTTTTTTTTGGAGTCAAGTTCATAGTAATCAGGTAATATGAATAAACGCAAGCTGACAATTCAAAGAAAAAAAAAGTCAGTAACATGTACATCTGGACAGTGTTTTTTTTATATTTAAAATGAGTCTTTTTCGTGAGCTGGCTACTCCTCAAGGGTGTAGCTTGGATGCCCGCAGGCGTCTGGGATGGGCTCCAGCAGCCCCAGGGCCCTGTTACAGAATAGATGAACAGATGAGATGGAGTAGTTTGGTTACATTACAAAACAGATAAATACAGAAAAACAAAAGTGCAAACTGAAATCTCCTAATGACAGAGTAAAGCCAAGCACACACGGCACGATTTTCGGTGTCTTAGACACCACGACTGGCCCTCACCCAAATCGGGGTGAGTCACTAATCCCCTTGGCAACTGAGTTTAACTCCCCTTTTCCGCCAGATGCGGACCGTCCGTCCTGATTTCTACCATCTGGGCATTTCCACCAGATGCGTCTGGACGGACGGAGAATGCCGTAACAATCTAACACAATCCACGGCGTGCAGGACAGAAAGTCGGGTGCGAAGAGAAAATAAAACATCCGGGAAATTGTCAAAATAAAAGGTCCCGTATTTAGATCAACCAGACAGTGAAAACGAAATCACGTACGACCGCGCGATATTACCTTTGTAGTTTCTGAAACCACAGAGCCACAGAACAAGACGCTGTTTGTTCCTAGAGGAGTAAAATTTTCCCTTTCTTCAGATTTTAGTGATTCTATCATGGGCATTGACCTGAATGGAATCTAATCAGGATGGACGGACGAACGGAGACACACCACATTTGGTGGAATGGGGGGTTAGTACCTCGAAGACTCGATATCAAACCTGCTAGATATCCAGTCTGCTTGTAGTGATGTAGAAAGAGCTACAGCCAATGAGAGCAGACATGGGCGTTGCTGCAAAAATAAGGAGGTGAAATGAAGCAGCATAGCGGCTGCAGCAAAGCAACAAGAAAAACAAGATATAGAAAAATGGTTTTGCGAGGTAATTGAAAGGAGACTGACTCAGCCACTGTCCGCACCAAGCCCACTCCACTCCAACTTCGTTTGCACCAATCTGCATGCCGCTACCGCCGCAATACAAACAGAACAAAAGTGTTCAGCAAAGACTGCATAGTTGTGACCCTGATGTTGAAACTATTTGAAGTTTTGAAGTTGTGTCATCCTCACATCTGTTTTATTACAATATCCAGGACCAACAACAGACTTTTCATTTGTAAGGGCAAGTTACAACAGGAGAATAAATGTAATGGGGGTCATCAAGATTATTATAATTGCACAAAATGTATTATCTTGTTTATTACCTGACCTGACAATTGGGCACCTCAGGCGGAACTTAAGTTTCTTTCTCGTGTACCCCTATGTTCATCTTTTTGGGAAACTCCAGAAATGTACCGCAGTATAAAAACTGTCTGCGCCCAAACGCTTCCTCTTTCAGTCATTCATTTGTAAGAGGTAAGCGGGCTTTTGCTGTTGCGCTCTCATTTTTATTTTAGACGACTGAATGTAAGTGCATATATTATTATGTCTTGTAGGAGTTTTTGTGACAAGAGGACGACAGTTTGCCATTGTGTTTTTCTTTATTTGTCTCCCACGCTGGACACCGGTTCCTAATATCGGCGTGTTGTGCTCCGCTCTTTCAGTCATTCATTCCTAAGAGGAGTTTTTGTGACAAGAGGATGACAGTGTGCCATTGTGTTTTTCTTTATTTGTCAGACAAAATAAAGTCACATTAAGGAAGCAGCTGGAGTTGCTGTCAATCAATCCAACACAACGCAGAGGAACACACCGGTTACCCTTTTTGCCATGACCCATCGTATCAGCGATCAGCGTCTTCTGATCATCCGGGGTGCAGCTCCTGCCCTACGGCGCTCCCCACTTCTGTGTATCTCCTGACGGCTTCCGAAGTTGACCGGTGCTGCTCAGATCTCGTCTCCTCATCCCTCCTGTCTGTGCGTGGCTCTTCCTGGTTACGTGTCAGGTGACTCAAGAAAATGCGGGGACAGACTGTTAAGTCAATAGTGACTAGTATCAAAGTAAGCCTTTGATTTTTTTTTTGAGAAGGTACTGGGATTTACAGCTCTCCTCGCTCTGTTGTGGGAGGAATTGGCCCATGTCGCCCGGTGATTTTGACTGTACAGCTGATCAGTTGCGTTTTGATCCACCACCAGCTCCTGGCGCCAGCTCAACGCCTTTTGGCCAGCCCGTCCCTGAGTCGAGTCATGTCATTCCCGTAGAAGCTCTTGGAAACATGATTACTGATTTGGCCATGAAAATTGGCGACAGTATTTCGGCCACCTTTGGAAACGTGCATAAGCCCTGCATAGCCCAGCCCGTCTCCGCCTGGTCAGCTGACTAGTGAAGCTGTTCTACCACCGCTTAAGGTTTTTGTGCAGTCTGGACCAAAGGCTCCGCCTTATTTCAGAGGTGATCGTACAGATGCATTTTCTATTGATGAGTAAGAAGACATGATGAGTTGTTACCTGAAAAGGATGAAATGTGACACACCATCTGAAATGTACGACCTTATAATGTCAAGACTAACAGGCAGAGCGAGAGATGTGGTGAAGGTTTCCCTCTGCAGTCGCAGTTTGCTGAGCCCGTCTGATTTGCCAGTTGCTGTGTTTGACACAATAAAATGTAACTTCAGTGAGCTGTCCTATTCCAATTTGCCAATGAAGGATTTTTATAGCACTGTTCCGCGTGCAGGTGAGAGCGCTCTGGATTACTGGATTCGCCTTAATAAGGCAATTGATGCTACTGATGAATGTTTTAGTAAAAGGAGGGGTAGGTTGGTTGAGGATCTGAGTGCAGAAATTGTGATGATGTTTATAAACAACTGTCACGATCCCAGCCTTGCCATGTGCTTTCAGCTGAAAGCACCAGAACAGTGGACCGCAGCTGAGGTTCAGGAACGTCTGGATAGCCACACGAAACATGTGAGAGCAGCAGCAGCGCATACTCACCATGCAGTGGGCCTGTCAGCTCAGTCAGAGTCCTGTGTCTTGGTTTGAACTAGCTTGTCTGTCAGGTGAGTAAGTGAAACACCACAATCCTGACTCCTTGAACACACCTTCTATTGCATCTGGGGCCCGTTTCAGAAAGCGGGTTTACCAAAGTAAGGCTCAGTGCCGAAGCTCAGGGTCGCCAACTGTGCGACTGAGAGTTTTCGGTTTCAGAACACGCGTTAACAATTGGTTTAATGAACTCTGGGCCACAGTAACCCTGAGTGACGCTCGTGCACAAGGATTTAAAAAGTGGAACGCAGAAAACGTGACTCACTATGGCAAGCGCAAAAAAATCTTGAGTGTCACTCTTCTCCCCATTATAGATGGAAGATTTCATGACCGCGTACACCGAAAATGCACATATTTTCAAGAAAAAAAAATAACACTGCGGCAGCGGCAAAAGAGAGATCGTGTGGCTGAAAATTGCTGATCGAGTCCATGCATGATTATTAACTGGAGAGAGATTAAAAAAGAAATGTTTGTTCTCGTGCGTTCCACTCATTTACCATTTCTATTTTATATGTGTTTTTGAGCCACAGGTGCAACCCAACAGGCACAAAACAGACTTGGCAGAAAGTTAAGATGAAATACAAAAATATAGTTCAAACATGTCAAATTTAAATACAAGCTATTGTGATGGTGTTTAGCCTGTCCTCATTAAACAGCATTCAGTGGCTTCATTTAACCAGTGATAATGATATTTAATTAATTAGAGAAATCCCCTAAACAAAGAAAAAGCCAAATCTTTAGCCTTCCCATCACTGTCAATATTTAGTACTGTCTATATGAAAGCCTTTAATGCCTGTTGTACATGCATGTCTCCAAATTTATGTTTTCTGAATATGTTTAAATTGTATCTCCATTATAGCCAACAGAAAAAATGCTGAGGTGATCCAGCACCACCCAGTGTTGGTTCACTAAATACTGTGTAGATTCTCAATCATCCAGGTCATGGTTATCCAAAGTAGATTTCTCTGTGTCAACTGGACTGAAAGGTTTCCTTGAAAACGTTTCGCCCTCTCTCCAGAGAGCTTCTTCAGTTCACTGAAGAAGCTTGAACTGAAGAAGCTCTCTGGAGAGAGGGCGAAACGTTTTCAAGGAAACCTTTCAGTCCAGTTGACACAGAGAAATCTACTTTGGTTCACTAAATACCATCCGTTAATCACAGACACAACTGATTTTTCTTATAGCAGAAGGAGTTCTATGTAATTGGCAGCTGTTGCTTTCAGATGTCAATCTATTTATTGCTTAAACTGATACCTGAAATTCTGTGTGCAATTCTGGACCACTTCCATGAGATGTATGGGCTATCTGACTTTTTAACACTACAAACGTGTTTCAAAATTGTTTGAGTGCAAGAGTAACATTTATAACAGCCCGACGGTTACTTGGACACATGCTCACCAATATTATATTAAAAAAAAAAAACCTGTTGGCAAAAAGATGATTAAGAAGATAAAAAACTGAATTCCAACACAAAGAATTTGCTCCGAACCAAGAGCCATTCCACAGCATAAGAGATGTGAGGGCTGAGAATGCTGTTAAATAAACTATCGAGGGTGCAACTAAATCTATAATGTTTAAAGAAGTTCCCATCGGGGCTTAATCAAACGTCTAATCAGGTGTGTCTCCTCCTCTCCCGGCAGTCTGCAGGCTTCAGCAGAATGTCGGGGTTATTTGGAATGAACTTGCTCGCAAGCAGGTTCATTTGAAAGCATATGTTACTCAGAGTTTCGGTGAACCTGCTTTCTAAAATTGAAAACCCTGAGATTGCCGTAGATCACAACAAATTGACCCAGAGTTCTCGCTGAACCTGCTTTCTAAAATGGGCCCCTGATGTACCTGCTGCTACTGTTATTCAGCCAGTCACTGAGCCTGGTCTCCAACAGGTTGTGGCGATGTTTGACAAGGTTCTGTCCCTGTGTAATGCTTCCTTTAATAACAACCAGAGGGTTAATGATTTCCAGAGACAAGCTAACTGGCCCTGTACTCAGTAATGTCCTGAACCTACTGTGTGCAGAGTCTGTAGCACTGGGGACTATTCGACCCATGCACACTGCAGATTGTACAGACTGTGCCTTCAGCCCTGGCCATATTCAACAGGTTTGCCCACAACTCTCCAACTCCTTGGCCAAAATGCCTCCCTTCCTCTCTCCTGCTGATTTAAACTAGAGCGCTCATGTGATGAGAGGGGTAACATGAGCAGCGCTGGTAAAGCCCTGCTTAGTCATGAAGATGTTCAGTTTATCTATATGAAGTTATAGTAACCTTCTTAGTGACAGCACAGTGGTTGTTGTTGGTTCCCACAGGGTGGGTGTGGCTAGTGATCTGTTCTATACTCTAGTTTCTATTGGTGGTCAGGCAGTGCTGAGAGGTATGCTTGATTCAGGGCGTATGTCATGCACGCTAAGTGTTGAAGCAGAGTCAAAGTTCAAGGCTGCTGGTGTTCTTCTGAACTCTCAACCTTGTGCCTGAGAGGGTGGTCCTTGTTGGTTGTGGTGGCCTTATGACAACACCTAATTCTGTCTATGACCTGTCTTGAAATTTATTGGTTAAAGTTCATTGTACCTATCTTCCTTGTTCCAGGACAGAGATGAGATCATAATTGGGAGCAAAGTCATCAAGGCCTGTAATACAGAGATTGAGATCGAATGAGAAGTGTGAGAATTGGACCCAAATGCAAACCACAAGCTTGTAAAAACAACTGATTTTAATCACAGTCTTCACAAAAGCCCAAACATAAAACGCTCCACCGGAGGATAACAGGTACAACAGAGAAGGTCCTGGCGCAATTGCTGGACAAGGAACCGGAATTCTCACGGCTGCGCGAAGAAACAAAAATCAATCCCACTCACGAGACGTGGCGACCTCGGAAGAACACAGACAAAAGGTAAGTCAACAGGCAAGAAAGGTAATCCACAAGTTGAGTTCCGAAAGCTCATCTACCACTCTTGCACTTCAACGATCTGACGCCGGTGACCAGCTGACAGCATCTCAAATAGGGAGTTGATCAGTCATTGGCCACAGGTGCGTGTCAACGGCTGGGTCCTTGCGGTCGCCAACGCCCTCTAGAGGAGAACCAACACATTTGCGGTCTCTTATATTGGGTCCGACAATGCCGACCTCCTTGTCTTAGATAAGACTTAAACCATCTTAAAGCAGTTCCATTTATACCAATTTGATTTTCTAATCTATGTAAAAGAATCTGGTGGTCAACAGTATCAAATGCAGCACTGAGAAGGACAAGTACTGAAACACAGCCCTGATCAGAGGCCATTAACAGCTGTGATGTTCCCTGAAACCTGACTGAAAAAAATCAAATAGTCTGTTTTTGTGGAGATAATTGCACAGCTGGCTGGCGACGACTTTCTCCAATATTTTTGAAATGAAGACCAGGTTGGAGATGGGACTATAGTTTGCTAAAACCCCTCGATCCAGAGTGGGCTTTTTATTTTAGCAGGGGTTTGATTACAGCAACTTAAAAAGTCTGTGAGACATTGCCTGATGTCAGGGACAAATTAATAATGTCTAATAAGCAGGTGCCAAATAAAGGGAACACATCCTATAGTAATCTAGTAGGAATAGGATCTAAGAGACTGGTTGTGGATTTAGAGGAGGAAATTGTTGAGGGCTAATAGGGAGAAATGAATCCAGATACGTATCTGGCTTAGCTGTTATCTCCAACACGACTGTATTGATGGACAACTTGGTGGTAGGTGATGGTAGGAGGTCTTGGATGTTATCTCTAATGGTTATAATTTTTTCATTAAAGAAGTTCATGAAATCACTGCTACTTAGATGTGGAGGAATGGATTGCTCGATAGAGTTATGGCTCTGGGTCAGCCTGGCTACAGTGCTGAATAAAAACCTGGGGTTGTTCTTATTTTCTTCAATGAATTTTGGCTGTACGGAGTGCTGCCCTGTATGTTTATAGATCTTGCCAGGCCTGATAGAATTCAACTTTTTTTGTTGAACACAATTTCTTCTCTATGTGTCGTGATCTTTGTGTTACGTGAGGGGATGCGTTGTGGACCCAAACGCAGAAGGCAAGACAAGTTGTGACGGGAAGGAGGCTCCCTTTTATTAGGAACAAACAAACGGGAGAAGGCAATGAACGAAAGGCGCTCCTGATGGGAGGATGAAAGGCAACAGAAAAGGGCACAGGCTAATCCAGCGTCTGCGCATGTAGGTTCCTTTGCGGAAAGTCCATTAAAACCTGCGTCCTCCTGGAGAGCGGCGAGGCGATCCTTGGAGAGGACGGTGAAGGCTGACCTGAAAGGAGAAGGCTTCCAGAGTTAATTTCAAGAGTAACAGGGATTCGTGGTACCACTCTTCCTGACGCAACAATCAGACACCGGTGAACCGGTGGCTGGTCTTTAAATAGGCCTATTGATGGCCGATTCGCCGCAGGTGCGTCTCTCCTCCGCGGGGACCCGGACCACACTGCCCCCTGGTGGAGCGAGTGAGCGTTACCGCGGACCTGTGGAGGACAGATTCCTAACAGTGCCCCCCCTTTAACGGGCGTCTCCTGGCGCCCTGCCCGGCTTCTCCGGGTGATTCTTGCAGAAGGTGCGCAGGAGGTCCTGGTCCAAGATGAAGCGGCGTGGAACCCAGGACCTCTCCTCTGGTCCGTATCCCTCCCAGTCCACCAGGTAGTGCCAGCCACATCTACGTCGGCGGACATCCAGAATGCTCTGCGCCGTGAATGCTGGACCCCCTTTGATTATCCTGGACGGGGGGGGGGGGGGGGGGTTTGTGGCAGGGCCAGCTCTGACTCCTGGACCGGTTTCACCCGGGAGACGTGGAAGGTTGGGTGGACCTTAAGGGACGCTGGCAGGCGGAGACGTACCGCTGTGGTGTTGATCATCCGGTCTACCTCGAACGGGCCCACGAATCTGGGTGCCAGCTTTCTGCAGTCGACCAGGAGGGGAAGATCCTTTGCCGAGAGCCAGACCTTCTGACCTGCCTTGTAGTTCGGCGTTGGGGATCTATGGCGGTTTACCTGTTCTTGGGTCCGGAGGGAGGAGCGCGTCAGCGCGGCGTGGACCTGTCTCCACACTCCTCTGCAGCGGCGCATGTTCGCACGTACCAATGGAACCGCCACCTCCCCCTCCTGATAGTCGAAAAGGGGGGGCTGGTAGCCCAGTGATGCCATGAACGGGGACACGCCTGAAGCGGCTGACACCAGCGAGTTGTGGGCATACTCCACCCACGGAAGGAAGGAAACCCATGACGCTGGATTTCTCGCTGAAACGCATCGGAGTGCGTTCTCGAGGCTCTGGTTGGTCCTTTCGGACTGCCCGTTTGATTGCGGGTGGTAGCCTGAGGATAAACTCACCGATACACCCAGGGCGGAGCAGAATGATCTCCACACTCGGGAGGTGAACTGTGGCCCCCAGTCCGACACAATATCTCTCGGAATTCCGTGCAGACGGAAAACGTGGGAGATTAGGAGAGCCCCCGTCTCCGCGGCCGATGGGAGTTTGCTGAGGGGGACGAAATGTGCCGCCTTGGAGAAGTGGTCCACAATGGTTAGAACGACGGTGTGTCCGTTGGATGGGGGGAGGGCAGTCACGAAGTCAATCGCGATGTGTGGCCATGGGCGGTGGGGAATAGGGAGAGGGTTGAGCAGAACTGCTGGACGCTGGTGGGATGTCTTTCCCCTGGCACACGCCGGGCAGGCAGCTATGTAAGTCCGTGTGTCCGGCGTCATGGTCGGCCACCAGAAACGCTGTCGAAGGAGGTGGAGCGTCCGTGCGAGGCCCGGGTGGCAGGCGAGTCTGGAGGAGTGAGCCCATTGCAGGACCTCCGAACGAGCTGAGTTAGGGACAAAGAGTCTGTCAGCTGGCGTCTCTGCGGGGCTCGGACTGGCGCGCTGTGCCTCGCGGACTCTCTCCTCCACCTGCCAGACCATGATGCACACCATGCAGCCCGGAGGAAGGATGGACGTAGGGCTGGAGCGCGTCTGCTGCGAATTGGCGTGACAGCGCGTCGGGCTTCACGTTCCGGGAGCCTGGGCAGTACGTGAGCGTGAAATCGAAGCGACCGAGAAAAAGCGCCCATCGCGCTTGTCGCGAATTCAGCCGCTTAGCGCTGCGCAGGTAGGCGAGATTTCTGTGGTCGGTCCATACCACAAACGGGACTGTTGAGCCTTCCAGCCAGTGACGCCACCGCTGCAGAGCAAGAACCACCGCCAGAAGTTCCCGATTCCCTACGTCATAATTTACCTCCGCAGGTGAGAGGCGCCGGCTGAAGAAGGCGCAGGGATGGAGCTTCTGGTCCCCGGGATCCCGCTGTGAAAGTACTGCTCCGACGCCCACGTCCGAGGCGTCCACTTCCACCACGAACTGGCGACTGGGATCTGGATGAGAGAGAATTGGGGCAGATGTAAACAGTGTCTTCAATCTGATAAAGGCCGCCTCCGCCTCGTCGGACCATTGGAATTGTCTGGCCGTGGATGTGAGGCGAGTGAGTGGGGCCGCCACTTTACTGTAGTCTCGTATAAAGCGGCGGTAAAAATTTGCGAACCCCAGGAACCGTTGGAGGTGTCTCCAGGAAGAAGGAGTAGGCCACTCCGCTACTGCCACGACTTTGGCCGGATCCGGAACGAGCTGTCCGGGTTGTATCACGAATCCCAGGAAGGTGACTGCTGTGGTGTGGAACTCGCTTTTCTCGGGCTTCACGAACAGCTGATTCTCCAGCAGGCGTTGTAAAACGAGTCGTACCTGCTGAATATGTCTCTCCTTTGTCTCAGAAAAAAATCAAAATATCATCTAAGTAAACAAAGAGAAACTGGTTCAGCATGTCACGCAATACGTCATTTACCAGAGCTTGAAACACCGCCGGAGCGTTCGTGAGCCCAAAAGGCATGACCAGGTACTCGAAATGTCCGAGGGGAGTATTAAAAGGGGTTTTCCACTCATCGCCCTCGCGGATGCGCACTAAATGGTATGCATTACGTAGGTCCAGCTTAGTGAAAAATCTGGCCTTATGGAGAGGGGTGAACGCCGCATCAATGAGGGGGAGCGGGTACTTATTCTTGACCGTGATGTCATTGAGCGCCCGATAATCAATACGTAGGGATCTGTCTTTTTTCTTAACAAAGAAGAACCCCGCGCCCACCGGGAAAGATGATGGACGGATGATTCCGGACGCCAGTGACTCACCGATATAAGTCTCCATCGCTTCCTGCTCCAGTCTTGACAGGTTGAAGAGTCGACTGGTGGGGAGGGATGCTCCCGGTAGTAGGTCTATTGCGCAATAGCGGTGGGGGGGAGTGATAGTGCCCGTAGTTTGCTAAAAACCTCTCTGAGATCGTGGTACTCCGGTGGAACTCCCGAGAGGTCCAGCGGGTGACCGCTTGGAGCGGGGCCATGCTGGGCGGGTGGTACGGCGGAGCGGAGACAGTGGGCGTGGCAGGCTACGCTCCAGCCTGTGATGGAGCCGGCCGCCCAGTCCAGCTGCGGGTTGTGGCGCGCCAGCCAAGGGGAACCCAGAACCGTGGGCGTTGCAGATGAGGGGATGAGGAGAAAATGAATTTATTCCCGATGGTTTCCCGAGATGACCAGGGTGAGTAGCTTGGTCCGGTGGGTGGCCTGCGCCACCGGTTGCCGGTCCAGGTTGAGAATAAGCCTGGGCTTGGGGAGTTCCTCCAGCGGGATTCAAGCCTCTCTGGCCCGTCTTTCATCCACGAAACTCTCATCTGCGCCGAAGTCCACTAAGAAGGGCAAGGAGAGGGATTCCTGGTCCCATTGCAAGATCCCCGGTAGGATCAGACAGGGGGGGAGGGGTCACAGGAGAAGTTTCCGCTCACCAGTGCTCCTGCGTGCGCTGGTGAGCTTACTCTTTTGGGTGGGAGGGGCGCGACAGACAGGAGGAGATGAAATGGTCTACCTCTCTGCAGTGCCGGCAGACCATGGGATCCAGACGTCTTCTTCTTCTCTCTGCCGCCGTGACTCGAGCCCGTCCCACCTGCATGGGATCCTCCCCTGCTGGGGTAGGAGCGGCCGCCCCGGGGGCTGTGGGCTGGATGAGGGACGAGAGGAACGGGCGGGGAGGGACGGGGGTGGGGAGGAACCCGGCTGCCGGCTCCCGGCGCTGTTCTCTCATGTAACTATCCAGGTCGGTGGCGAGGGTGATGAGCGCATCCAAATCCTTCGGCGCGCCTGAAGGGCCATCGCGTCCCGGAGGCAACGATTCAAGCCCCGGCGGAAAACCCCCATGAGAGGCGGTTCGTTCCACCCTGCCTCTACCGCCAGGGTCCAGAACTCGACTGCGTACTCCGCCACCGAGCGGGGCCCCTGATAAAGACTCAGGAGGCGGTCGGTAGCGTCGCTCGTGTAGTTGGGGCGGTCGAAGATGCCCTTCAACTCGGTCTCGAGCTCGTCGTAGGACAGGTTCAGCAGCCGCCGACGCGCGTTCATCGCCTGGGCCCACGCCAGTGCTCTGCCTCGCAACAGTCCGACCACATAATTCACTCGTGCAGCGTCAGAGGTGAAGGATTGCGGTCGCTGTCGGAAAACTAGGCGGCACTGGAGTAGGAAGCCCTGGCACTTACCCAGGTCCCCCTCGAAGGGTTCCGGATCGCAGACGTGGGAGTCCTTGGCTGGGGTAGGGGGAGATGAAGCCGTGTCGCGGGAGGCGACCACGGTAACCAGGGAGGAAACCTGAGTCGACAGGTTAGCGACCTGTTGTGCCAGATCCGAGACCGTCTGCGACGTCCGCGCTGAGGACTCTGACAGAGCCCGGATGACGTGACCGTGTTCGCTGATCACGCTGCTCTGGCCCGCCAGTGCCTGTTGTGCCTTCGCTGGGTGCATTCTGGTCTGATTGTTCTGTTACGTGAGGGGATGCGTTGAGGACCCAAACGCAGAAGGCAAGACAAGTTGTGACGGGAAGGAGGCTCCCTTTTATTAGGAACAAACAAACGGGAGAAGGCAATGAACGAAAGGCGCTCCTGATGGGAGGATGAAAGGCAACAGAAAAGGGCACAGGCTAATCCAGCGTCTGCGCATGTAGGTTCCTTTGCGGAAAGTCCATTAAAACCTGCGTCCTCCTGGAGAGCGGCGAGGCGATCCTTGGAGAGGACGGTGAAGGCTGACCTGAAAGGAGAAGGCTTCCAGAGTTAATTTCAAGAGTAACAGGGATTCGTGGTACCACTCTTCCTGACGCAACAATCAGACACCGGTGAACCGGTGGCTGGTCTTTAAATAGGCCTATTGATGGCCGATTCGACCCGGACCACACCGCCTCCTGGTGGAGCGAGTGAGCGTTACCGCGGACCTGTGGAGGACAGATTCCTAACACTTTGCTTTAGCTTGCTTGTTTCTTGAGTGTACCATCGAGCAGACCTTCTTCTAGTTATACTTTTTTCAGAGAGAGGTGCAATTTGGTTAGGTGTGCTGTGCAATGAGCCTACAATGCTATCAACAAAAGTATCAATGTCATGGCAACAAAGGCTAGTGCACGAGTCCCCTGACACACTGAGCCTGGGTATTGTACCAAGAATCAACGGAAGTGCGTCCTTAAAGTTGGATATAGCATTATCAGACAGACATCTAGTGAGAATGCTTCTGTTCCGTTTTGTGCAATCAGCTAAAATAAAATAGAAAGTTATTAAATAATGGTCAGACAAATCTGAATTCTGAGGAGAGACTGTTAAGTGTTCAATTTCAACCCCATATGCTAACACAAGGTCTAGGGGTGAGTGAGTGGGTTCATGCACACATTGACAGAAGCCAATTGATTCTAATATGGAGTTGAATGCAATAGTCAAGCTATCATTAGCCACATCTACGTGGATGTTAAAGTCACCAATAATTATAACTTTATCTGATTTAAGAACCAGGCTTGACAAGAACTCCGGAAATTCAGATAGGAATTTGGAGTATGGGCCTGGAGGACGATGCAATACAGCAAATAAGATTGGCTGGCCAGTCCTCCAAGTGGGATGAGACAGGCTAAGAACAAGACTTTCAAATGAGTTATAACCTGTATTTGGTTTAGTAAAGATGGATAAATAAGAGATCGCTGCAACCCCGCCTCCTTGACCGGAGCAACGCGGGGCATTGGAGTTAATATGGCTAGGTGGAGTAGCCTCATTCAAAGGGACGTAGTCATCCTCAGACAGCCAGGTTTCAGTTAGACAGAACAAATCAATAATTTTGTCTGATATGAGCTCATTAATAAGTATAGCTTTTGAGGACAGGGACTGGATTTTCAATAATCCACATTTAATTCTCCTATCTGGTACAATAATAGCAGAACGGCTAATTTTAATAAAATTATCTTGAACAGCTCCTCTACTGCGAACATCACTTGTAGGTCTAAATAAACGAGGAACAGACACCGTCTCTATGGGGTTTTGGGCAGGTGACTGCTCTAAGAGAGGCGCAGAGGAGTGTCTAGCACTGCAGCTCCACCCCCTGGTCTCGGCTCTGAACAGTCAGAGTGTTGGGGTGTTGATAAAATCAGCCAAACTGCTAGAAATTAGACCTGCTCTGCCCAAAATAGGGTGGATGCAGTCTCTCCTAATTAGACCAGTTTTTCCCCAGAAAGTCAGCCAATTGTTAACAAAACCCACACCGTTTGCTGGGCACCATCTCGATAACCAGTGATTGAAGGATGAATAGCGGCTATACATTTCATCACTGGCCGAATTGGTCAGGGGTCCAGAGAAAACTACGGAGTTCGACATTGTTTTTGCATATGAACACACTGACTAAACACTAACTTTAGTGAGCTCCGATTGTCGTAGCCGGATGTCATTACTGCCGACGTGAATAATAATCTTGCTGTATTTACGTTTAGCTTTAGCCAGCAGTTTCAAATTTGATTCTATGTTGTCTGTTCTGGCCCCCAGAATGCAGACTACGGTCGCCGGTTTCGCTAGCTTAACATTTCGCAAAACAGAGTCTCCAATGATCAGAGACGATTCCTCGGCGGGTGTGTCGCCGAGTGGGGAATACCGATTAGAAACGTTAAGTGGTTGGTGGCACTCGGTGGGCTTTGGTCTGGAGCTATGCCTTCTACGAACAGTCACCCATCGGCCCTGGTTTCGCGGCTGCTCGGGAGTTGCCAGAGGAGAGCTAAAGGCTAAACTATGTGGTTCTGTACTGGCTAGCGGGGCCTGGCTAACTGCAGCTAGTGGCTTGGTTTCAATGGTGCGGAGCCGGCATTCCAAATCGCTAAGCTTCGCTTCCAACCTAACCAACAAACTACAGTTTCTACAGATACCATTATCATTAAATGATATGGAAGAATAACTAAACATTTGGCACACTGAACAGGACAGAGCATCAGAGGGAGAGGAGGAAGGAGGAGCTATAGACTTAAGACGAAAATGATAAAATGGGCGAGTACTTAGCAAGAGTAATGTGAATTTTTAAGTTTTTTAATGTGTAAATAAGCTCTACTATGAAAGAACTAAAGAGCCTTAACAGGAATCTGACGCAGTGTAACAAGCAGTGTAACAATACCACGCTTAACACAACAATGACGGAATACGCTCACCTGAACATGTCAGCAGCCATTTACCATTCAATATACAACATCTGATAGATGGTATACTGCTTTTACAACACCTTTAGGCCTTTATGAGTATAACAGACTTGCCCTGGGCCTGTGCAATAGCCCGGCGTCTTTCATGCGCATGATGATCAGTCTTTGGAGATCTGTATTTTTCAAGTCTCGTGTGCTATTTGATTTGACCTCCTTGTCTTTGCTCCCTCTGAGGAGGAAGCTTTAAAACGGCTGGACATAGTCTTCTCTCATCTCGGGGCTAATAACCTGACGCTAGCACAGAAGAAATGTCACTTCCTCCGGAGATCTGTAAGGGTTCTTGGTCATGTGGTTGACAGCAGTGGTGTATCAGTTGAGAAGGCATGGGCACCGTAAAGGGGGGAAAAGTTACTGCCCTCCCAACCCTATAAAAAAATCATTATTAATATTTGATTAAAAAATAAGGTTAATTAAACACATTTACTCATATTTTCATAACATGAATGTCAGAGAGTTCGACTTTATTTGGGCAAATTCATTTTTACCCCCCCCCCCCCCCCCCCAAATGGTATAGCCCGAGTCGCGCTAGACTGCCTGCTACAGTCCAAGTTGCACAAACGTAGTGCAGAGAGGCTCCTGCGATGTATGGTAACGCATTCTGGGTTCCAAAAGAGGAGAGAGAAAAAAAGAAAAAGGAAAGAGCTCTAAGGGCGACAATATGTCACCCAGTTTTTCTCAAGGAAAGGTTGGTACAGTCTTTGAGTGTTTGAAATCAAGCTGTTTGCTAGTTTGTGTCCCGCCTCGTCAGGAAAACGAACATAAAAAGAGGAAAAAAGATGTTGAGGACATGTAAACTTAGAGACTGTCTTAAAGGCACAGTTACCATAGGTCGGCTGTTACACATGTCACAGGGTCGACTTTGCAGTTTTGCCATGTTATCCACTGAAAATTAGCTGGCTAGAAAGCTGGACTTCAAAGAATTGATCAATGACTTTGTAAGCAGGAAGGCTTGACACTGGACTCTTGGTGAATCAGGCTAAGCTAAGGCCAACTGTAAAATGGCATGGCTATTAATATTAATGCAACATGATGCCCAGAGTCTTTGAACAAAAAAAAAAAGATATGTCAAACAGGAATGGTTAGATTATATTATTGTGCAGTCTTGTATTCCTATTCATGCTAAGTTGCCCTACCTTTCAATTTTATGTAACCTGACTGACTTCTGTTTTTATTTTATCTTTATTTTGCTTCCACGATGAAGCCATGAAGACTTAATAAATGAAGAGGCAAATCAGTCACCTTGTGTGAATCCTTCATTTTATGTCTGACAAGAGGCGAGACAGCTGAAAAGGTAGAGTTATGTTGTGTTTTGATTGGGTGGATTGGATCCTGGATGCTGTGGTTACAGCAGTTGAACAGGGTTCTTGTGGTCTTCGGTGCCTAATGTCAAATTTTTTCATGGAGCCTAAAATCTCTGGCGGCGCCCCTGCGAGAAGGTGAAGGTAATTTCTGCTTTTAGAAAGGAGGACCTGATGGATGATGATGGATGCACTCCTTCCCAGCAGAGAATAAGGTCTTTTGTTGTTATGGTCCTGTATTATCAGCACTTCATTCCTGGTTGTTCTTCTATTGCCAAACCACTCCATGCACTGACTGCAGGATAGAAGAGGAAGACCAAAGGCTTCTTTGGCTGGCAGAGGGCTAGCACTTTAAGCAGCCTCACTCCCCAGGACTGGACTCCTGCTTGTGAAGAGGCCTTTGAAAGCCTGAAGACTGGACTTCTCAACAGTGTGGTACTTGTGCATCCGGACTTTGACAAACCTTTTTTGCTTTCCACTGATGCATCTCTCAATGGTCTGGGGGCTGTGCTATTACAGGTTTCAGCTGGTGAGGAGAAGGTGAGACCTATTGCCTTTACAAGCAAGTCAGTCACTCGTAGCCAGGCTAACTATCCAGCCCATAGGCTAGAATTCTTGACTCTGAAATGGGCTGTTTATGATAAATTCAGTCACTGGCTTAAGGGCCATAAGTTCACTGTATGGTCAGACAACAATCCACTCACTTATATCCTCACCAAACTGAAGCTTGATACTTGCGAGTAATGTTTCCAAACTGGCTCCATTTGCTTTTGATATCAAGCATATTCCTGGTCGTTTGAATGTGGTGGATGCTCTTAGCAGGGATCCTTTTGTGAAGCCCTTGGGGGAGAGGTTGCTGTGTGAGCCTTATGTGGAGCTATTAAGTCAGGCTCAGGATGTGATTTGGGGTTGTGTGCAGGGCACTTTCTGCCTTACCTGTCAATCACAGTCCTTGGAAACTTCCTCTCCATCAGCTGCCTTGACTGGTTCTCTCTGTCTGAGGAGGAGGTCTCCTCTCTTCTCTCCTCCTTTGATGACTGGGAATCTGTTCCAAGACAGCGTGCAGCTTCCCTTGCTGATCATCTGACTATCTTGGCACCTTCTGGTAGGGACACACTCCCTTTAATGTCTCTCGGTGACCTTCAATCACCACCATCAGCAGCGAGATTCTGTCGTTTCAAGGGTTAGTTATTATGTTAAAAGGAAGCGCAGGCCCTCCAGGCGTGAGTGCTGCAGTGAAAGTCCACTAACTCTCAGGATCCTTAAACAGTGGGATAGGTTGACGCTTCTCAATGGCATCCTCTAAAGGGTCACACGGGATCCTCTAAACAAACGGAAGAGGTTCCAGTTTGTTGTGTCTGATTCGTTGAAGGCAGACGTCTTGTCCGGTGTTCATGATCATGCCGGTCACCGGGGTCAGCCTCACACACTTTCTCTGGCCCGCCAGCGGTTTTTCTGGCACGATATGGAGAGAAATGTGCGTGACCACATCAAATGTTGCCACTGGTGTGTCCTCTGCAAAACCCCTGAGCCATCCGCCAGAGCTCCCTCGGAGAGAATTAAGACCTCTGCTCCCTTGAAGCTTGTTTGTGTGGACTTCTGGTCTGCAGAGGGTGGTGACAATCGGTCTGTTGATGTTTTGGTGGTCACTGATCATTTCACCAGGCTCACACATGCTTTCCCTTGTCAGGACCAGACTCCTAAGAAAGTACCGAAGAAGCTGTGGGACAAGCTGTGGGACAGTTCACTTGTGAAAGTGAACTGATTGCTGAATTTTGAAGCTCTCAGGAGTTGACAAATCTCACACGTCACCGTATCATCCTATGGGTAAAGGTGGTACAGAGAGGTTTAATCGCACCCTGGGCAACATGTTGAGGTCCTTGCCTCCCCGATCAAAACAGAAATGGCCACAGTTGATCCAATCCATGTCCTTTGTTTACAACTGCACTGTTCATGAGACCACAGGGTTCTCACCTTTCTATCTGATGTTTGGGAGGGTTCCTAGACTGCCGGTTGATCTCATGTTCAAGAATGTGCTTCATGATGTGACTGTGTGTGATTGTGACACTGACACTTATGTAAAGTCTTTGTTAGAAGATCTTCACTGCACCATGGTTGTAGCCCAGGAGAATTTCACGGCTGAGCAGAGACATCAGTGTGCCCAGGTAGATTACTGATTAAGGGTCAGTCGCTGTCTGTTGGGGATCGGGCGTTGCTGGCAAACAAAGGTATCACAGGGAAACGTAAACTGATAAGTGGAAGCCCTCTGTTTACACCGTGGTGGCCAGGAAACCTGCTTTGCACATCTACCGGATCAGGGATCAGGATGGGCGAGAACGTGTGGTCCATAGGAATTTTCTGCTTCAGGTCAACTTTCTGCCTCTGATTGATACATTGGATAGCGCTGATGCAGATCTGTCCGTTCCGGCTCCTAGTGTTACTGGAGCCCCTCCTCTGTCTTACTGGTGTTGCACTGACATGTCCTGGTTGAACACATCAGCTGCAATGACTGAGGCGTCCCCCGCTGGTTCCCTCTGGAGTGGGAGTGAGTGGGATGATGGCCGTACTGCTTCTTGGGTCCATGACCAGGCCTCTGTCCGTGAGGCTTCAGGGTTGGATAAGCCTCTACCTCTCTCTGATGTAGCTCCTTCATCAGTTCATCCTACTCCTCTGACATGTGCCCTTCCTGCTGACTCATCTACATTCCAGAGACCGAATGCAGAAGTTGGTCTCGTCTCACGGTTTGGCAGGGTCATAAAGCCTGTGTGTCGTCTAATTGAATCTATGACCCAACTGGAGTCGTTGTTAGGGCTGGAACATTCTTCCCATGCCGTTGTTGATATACTGTATGACGTCTCATGCAGACATTTGCGTGTACAGGTTCCTTACATTTATATATCTATTTTTTTTATTTTTTGCTTTGTACACATCTATCTCTTGCTGATCATTCATCTGCCATATATTAACCTCTGTCTGGATGATTCAATGGATTTGGGTTGAGATTGTACTGTTGGCCTGGATGTGAGGTGTATAAGGCACCTCATTTTGTCTGTGGGGTTTTCTGAGTTTTACTGGGTGCTCAGTGAACCTCTGAATCTCCTGTCCTTTTGTTGGGGAGCTTATATTGCTGATTTTACACAATTTGTAACATCAGGCCAGTACATGGATTTGTGTTTTTGGTTTTGCTGCCCAAAATTTTGTGTAATTCTAGGGGGGTGAATGTAATTGCACAAAATGTATTATCTTGTTTATTACCTGACCTGACAATTGGGCACTTGTTTTCTCAGGCAGAATTTAAGTTTCTTTCTCGTTTGTCTTTTTGGGGAACCCTAGAAATGTACCGCAGTATAAAAACTCTTCCTCTTTCACTCATTCATTCGTAAGAGGTAAGCGGGCTTTTTCTGTTGCCCTCTCATTTTTATTTTAGGCGACTGAATGTAAGTGCATATATTCTTATGTCTTGTGATTTTTGTGACAAGAGGACAACTGTGCCATTGTGTTTTTTTTTTATTTGTCAGGTATGTAATATTTCCCACGCCGGACACTGGTTCCTAATGTCTGAGTGTTGTGCTCCGCTCTTTCAGTCATTCATTTGTAAGAGGAGTTTTTGCGACAAGAAGATGACAGTGTGCCAGTGTTTTTCTTTATTTGTCAGACAAAATAAAGTCACATTTAGGAACCAGCTGGAGTCGCTGTGAATCAATCCAACACAATGCAGAGAGAACACACTTGTTACATAAAAAACAACAGGCTCGCGCGCTGCAGCCATGTACTTCCAGTGTCAGCGCAGTTGGTCACGCCTCCTGACGGAGAGAATCTTGCCATGTAAACACTCTTGTCTCAGATGAGTATTGTAGCGTGAACACCCGGGCGCCCCGCCGACTCAAAAAAATTGTGCCGTGTATTAAAGTGTTGTATTAATGAAAATGTCCTGCTATTTCAACAACTCCTGAGTACTCAGAGACATTTAGTTGTTGGCTTCACTCCTTTTGGCTCAACTGAACGACTGTTCTGGCCTTCAGGAATCTGTGTGTGTGTGTGTGTGTGTGTGTGTGTGTGTGTGTGTGTGTGTGTGTGTGTGTGTACGGCTTATTGCTAGGGGAAAATACTGGACAGCTTGTAGATTTGTAAGGCTAGAATTTTGTAAATAAGGCAACATAAACTTTGTTATGAGCTCCAGCCTCTGACATGAATAATTATTTACCAGACTGAACTGAAACCGTCACACATTCAAATGAGATGTTTATGTAATTTCAAGTGCATTAGCGCTGGCTGGCACAAGAACAGAGAATATTTTTAGCATCGCATAACATCTATTATCTTTTCTAAGGCTGGATCAGATAGGACATTGCAGCCGGTAGGACAAAATGAGATTTATCTCTCTGGAATAGAAAGTGACATTTTCTGCTACTTGCTCTGGTTAGAAGGAGGAAAATAGTGCAGAAGGAGTGAATTAGCTCATGTGGGGTTGTCACATAACAGCAAAGTTAAAGAGTTGTGCACAAGAGAAATTACTTTGTCCTAATTTTTGCTTGGACAATTTAATCCTGTCACTTAAAAAAAGGCCTTGGAGAATTGGCGGGGAGAGGGAACATTTTTATTGACTAAAGCTGTCTGACATGGAAGAAAATTAAAGTGGACAAATACACAAAAACCACTGCCGGAGAGCTCACTGACAACAGCTCTGTACAAGCACACTATTTCCCAATAAACGAGGACTCGAGCTTAAGGGTGTTGCTGTCAGTGAGATATCCATCTGAAGGAGAACCTTTATGTCATCTAATTACCAGAACATCAGTAGAACAAATAGACTGACAAGTTTAATAATAATCAGTCAACATTGCTTTGCCAGGATAATGGTGACTGATCATTTCATGCTTGTCCCTGATACAAAACTACTCCGCTTCCATTGAGATAAACGTTTCAGCACTTGATCGCTGTCTTTCCACATTAATTAATTAATTAACCGAGCCGCCCACAGTGTATGCAAAGGTAGATGGGAGCTGTGACAAGTAGAGAAAGGTGGCTGGAGATTAAGCTGTTTACAGTTTTTCTCAAATGCTAAAACACATTTCACAAACGTTTCCCCCATGTTCCCCAATGTCTAAACACAACACCCTTTTCTAAAGCTACATAAACACAACCACACCTTCTCACTTCAAAACTCAAACTTTCACACCAAAAGAGCAGCTCGAAGCTTTCAAAAATGTAAACACTGTACACATCATTACACACTACAGCAAAACAATTGAAAACACAATGCTCAATTTGTGAGAAGGTTCTTTGTTTCATAACTGCCAATGCATATTTTTAGAAACTTTACAGTAACGGATCTTCTTAGATTTCTGCAGAGGATTAGGCATTTAGATTTGTGAGTTTCATATGAAGAGTATAAATCTATATAAAATACTGCATGTAACAACTGTAACAACTCAATGCAAAAACAATTGCACACAACAGTACTCTTGAAAACATGATCAGGGTGTGAAGTTTATTTACTTTATTCACACCACAATCACTGTGCGGCATCATGTCGCTGAGCTGCATCGGGCCACACCACCTCATCCACATCGCAGGCTATATTGTCTCTTGCCAGGCACCGCGGGAAAAACGCCTGGAATGGCGAATCCATCCTTGGAAGGCCTCCACTGGGATGTCAACACAGGCCAGCTCCATTGCCCTTAGGAGGTTCTCTCTAGTGTATGGTTGTCTGTCATAAACCTTCCATCTCCACGATGAGAAGAACTCCTCTATAGGGTTCAGGAAAGGGGAGTAGGGTGGCAGACAGACGTTTAAAAAGTGGTTACTGTTGGTGGTGAACCACTCTCTGATTTGGTTTGTTCTGTGGAAGCGGACATTGTCCCAAATGATCACATAAATGTGATGTGTGGGCCCAGGATGGTTTTGTTGGCGGTCCAGGAGGATGTCTCTTAGCTCCTCTAGGAAGGTGAGGAGACATTGGGTGTTGTAAGACCCAAGGACAGCATGCCGGTGGACAAGTCCCTCCGAACCCATGGCCGCACAAAGAGTAATATTACCCCCCCGTTGGCCAGGAACCTCAGTGATGGCTCTTTGGCCAATGATGTTACGGCCTCTTTGACTTCGTTTCTGCAGGTTGAAGCCAGCCTCATCCAGGAAGAGGTACTCATGAGGTCTGGCCATCGTGTCCAACTGTAATATCCTCTGTGAAAATGTAAAAGTGCACAGGTGTTCAGAACAACAGTCAATCAGGTAGCACAGTATTGTCCAGAAGTAATGTAGGCCACTGAGCAACACAGTATGTCTACTAACTGTACTGTGAACATGGATGTATACTTACTTGCACATACTCGTAACGTAGGTCTTTGTGTTGCGCAGAGTTGCGCTCAAAGGGAACCCTATAGACCTGTTTCATCCGCATCTTTTGGCGCCAGAGAACACGGTCTATTGTGGCCAAGCTGACATCATCAATGCTCTCAAAGTTGACATTATCGGCAATGACTTTGTCTCTGATCTCCCGGAGTCTGATGAGGTTGTTCTCACGAACCATATCCATAATGAGGGTTTCTTGTGCCGCTGTAAATATGGCAGCCCTCCCACCTCTATGTGGCATTCTTTCAACTCTAAAGAAAGAAACATGTGTTGTCAATTGACATGTTTTACAATAACAACTGATTTGAAACCAATAGACTACTTTCACAGGCTTGTAAAACTGTATTGTGACAAAGAAAGCAATAGAGTACTACCAACAGTATTACTAACAGTAATACCTGTTGTGTTGTCTGAATGCCCTGATAATGGTGGCCACGGTGAACCTATTCAGGTTTGGACGGACGTAGTCCTGCTTCAGCCATTGTCATGCCATGGACAATGACATGGTCAATGACTGTTGCTCGCATCTTGTCCGTAATGATGGTGCGAGGTTGTCTTGCTCTCCCTCCTGGACCTTCTCCTCTCCCTTGTTGGCCTCCTCCTCTTCCTCCTCTGATTTGAACTCCTCTTCCTCGTTGGCCTGCTCCTCTTCTTCCATGGCCAGCTCTTCTCCCTCCTCTGACTCAAATTCCTCTTCCCCTGACTCTGTCTTCATCCATTGTGTTTGTTTGGAATCTTCAGCAAACTGTGCACTCTGAACTTGCGTTTATACATCTGGTCACAGCATTAGCAACAAGTGTCTTCAATTTTGAGTCGTTAGGTGTAATGAATGACGCCAGGTGTGTTCATTGTGTTCAAATATTGCTGACTGTGGCAAGCATTTTGCATCACATGAGCTTTCATTTGAGAATATGAGCAGAGTTCTTTTGCAACTTGTGTTTTAGCAAGAAAAAATGTGTTTAGATTTATGAGAACGGAGGATTGTGTTTTGTGAATTGTGTCTTCATGTGAAATGTGTTTATGATATTGGAAAATGATGGCTAGATTTAGGAAATGTGTTTAGACAACTGGTCATTTGGTTTGGAGGATTGGCTTTTGTGTTTTAGCATTTGAGAAAAACTGTAACATCAAAAATATTTTGTTCTCTTCTTCTTTATATCTATGGGTGTGAATATAAATTCCACATGAACTCTGGTAGATGAATCATATTCTCTCCTGCAATGGTAGTTTTGTAACATGACTAGTAACAGAATAATTAGTAGTATACACTCATGACAGCAGATGCTAATAATGATACAGTGACAAAAGGCATCAAGGAAGAGGACAACATCCAGACGGTTGAGATTTAAAATTAATTTTTGTATATTGGAGCATTTAGCAGCAAATTCTGAGGCCCAAGCAAAGTCACCGCTGTGCTACGAGCCAGTGCTGTAATGTGTTCACGGATACCGTTATGTACGTTCTGTAACCTCATGCTTTTTAAAATCCAATACTTGTGGTTTGCAGTGAGTTTCAGCATTTGGCGTCCAGGAAAGTCTGCTGCACTGGCAGTTGTGTTGGGGCTGTAGATGTATGATTGTGCAGGGCTCTATCAGCCGCACTTGACATCACTTACAACAGGGAAATGAAAAGTCTGCTTCAAACACGCTCACACCTACAGGTACTGGTGACCCTGGGACGTCTCTTAATGGGGATAAGCAATAAAATGTCTCACCCAATAAAAACTGCAAAACAAAACTGCAAAGAAGTAAACAAATAAAGTGGCTTTATATTGTAAAACCATACCAACCAACACTAGAAAGGAACTCCATAAGATGCTCCACAGCCTCTGTGTAAGCCACTGAAGAGAAACTTAAATAATGAGTCAAAGATGCGAGTGAGTTCACACATCTGATATATATATAAAAAAATCACTTCAATATCTACAAAAATAAACATGTTTGAGTTGAATATGTTGAAGTAGCTTAACGTAATCAAGCGGCTTATCCCAAATTTACATGATCTAATGTGCGATTCATCACATCGCATTCAGAACTTTTTATTTCTTTAGGTGGTTGTAGGATTTCAACAGTGATATAATGTCGTCAGGAAATGTTAGCTCTCCAGACATCTGCAACACCTCCAGTTGTCCATCAGTCCCACTCTCACAGGAAATCCACCTTCATCTCCATTCATGACATTGGGGATATGAGACATATATTTAAAATATTTCAGTGCAGCAGTGCTCCAGGGCATCGGTGGACAGGCTGGTTTTCCCTATGGGGCTGAGGGGCTATTGCTGACATAGCCCTAGGTGCTTTTTTTTCCAGGGAGCTTTGGGCTCAGACTTTAAAGCCAGCCAGGAAGCCAATGCACTGCAACCTCCCTGTCGCGTCTGAGATTGCCTGAAAATTGAGAACGTGATCCTGTATGTTCAAAGATATACATGGGAGTTACATGGATGTGAAGAACCAGCCTTTTTTGTGGCTGGTTGCAAGATAATGATGCTTAGGGTATAGACTGATGTACAGTATGATTCCAAGGTTGACCAGTTTTTGCATCTGTATACTGACATAATTTTCAACTCGCAATACGATTTAAAATAAAGGCTAAAATAAAAATAAAAATATCACACAACTTGTATTGTGGATGTTGTGCTGTACAAATGAAACAAAAAACTGCCAGCTGTGACAAAAAAACCACAGAGGTAGATGTTAGACATATAGCATTCACCTGCATGATCTACCTAAAAGAGCTAAAAATGCTTCTCAATGTATGTAGAATGTAAAATATATTAATAGATGTTTTAAACACAGCTGAAATATTAAGAGAAAATGCAAATAAAAATAGAAAGCATAGAAAATGCTGGCATTTATACCAGCCAATGTTGATTTCTCTTATAGGATTCTTTTTTTCTGTACAAATCAGCTCCTTGATCCACTAAGAAAGGCACTTTAATAGTTCACTTCAGGAGGATATCATGTTCTGTACAACCAGAAAATAACACCTTGCTAAGAGTTTTGTTTTGCTTCAGTGGAACAAGAAGTTTTCTTTCAGTTTGGCTTTCAAAATTTGGCGCTGAAATTATCAAGGACTCTGAAATCACATTATTACACATCATGCTATACACAGGTTGTAATAATAATACAACCTATAATAATACCAGGTATTTGTAATGTTGCTTGCGGGTGGTAGGCCACTCGTTTCCATGGCAACTGCTATATTTGCATGAGTTTTGTTGTAGCCCGTGTTCAGTACTCTCATGTTGGTTCTGCACTGCTCAGCGCTGAATAATTACAGGGTATTTCCATCACATGCAAATAAGGGGAGAGTACCTTTAATCACTTTTACCTTCGGTGTTTTTGTTCACCCTTTTTTTTTTTTTTTTTTTTTTTTTTTAGAAAACTAAAGCCACTTAAAGAGAAGCTGTGAAAACAGAAGGATGTTTATTTTTGGGTTTTTTTTTTCTTCGTCTATGCACCATTCTTTCCATCCATTTTCATAGTGTGGTACCACTGGGCAATTAGTTGCTTCCTCCCTGACTTCCAGGAGTGTTTTGATGCCTGACATCTAAACCCAAGCCGCCACTGTGTGTGTTCAATATGCAAAGAAAATGGTTTCATAGTCCCATTACATTACAGGGCAAGTCCCAACGCAGTAAGATCTGCTGCGTGAAATTGGAAATATACAAAAAGAAACCACATTATATAACTATATTTCACACTCCAACTCCCACAGTTTAATAATTAATTTCCTGCATTATTCAACAAAGTTTATTTATGCTTTCCTTGGGTTTTTAATCATTGCCAGGAATGACTTTGTTCCAATATTAATGAAACTTGCCCTTCAACAAAGATATCAACTCTGGTAGTGAAAATACGCACAGCTCTCCAACAGGCAGAGGGAGCAGCCACTCACATCTACACCTGTAATCACACACACACACACGAACACATACACACACTACCTTTGTGAGGATTTTCATAGGCATATTAGCCAGCCCCTGACCCTTACCCAAACCATCCCAACCAACCCCCTGACCCTGACCATCCCAACCAACCCCTGACCAAAATGCTAACCATCCCAACCAACCCCTGACCCTAAGCATCAACATCAAGCCCTGACCCTAACCCTAAGCATCCCAACCAACCCCTGACCCTAACCCTAAGTATCCCAACTAACCCCTGACCCTGACCCTAACCCTAAGCATCCCAACCAATCCCTGACCGTCACCCTAATCATCCCAACCAACCCCTGACCCTAACCCTAACTATCCCACCCAACCCTTGACTAACCATCCCAACCAACCCCCTGACCCTAACTCTTACCCTCAAACAGGCCTTTGAAGTTGTAAGGACCATACAAAATGTTCTCACTTCCCAAAAATGTCCTCGCTTGCAAGTAAGATTAGCATTTTGCTACCCATTATGGAGCAGGTATTGAGAGCTGTGGCTTTATTATGTTATTCTACTCAAACCACAAGTTACACAAGTGTTAGGGTTTGGCAGTTTCTGGGCTTCTGGTTTTTGTCTTGTGTTCTTGTTTGTCCACTAGGGAGCATGGCAGCCTGGGTCTTCGCTGGTGACGGGGCACACCTGTGGGTCATCGGCAGTTAGAAGCGAATATGAGGCAGCTGCACCTGAGCACCAGTGTTGGATCGTTACCCCACCTGTAGAGTGGTATACCAGACCCTAGCTTAGACTGAGAGTTCCTGTGTCTGTGGATTTTGTTTCTCTTGAGAGTTTTTTCCCCTGGTTTCAAGTTTGCTGTTCTCTGAGAAGAAGTCTAAGTTTGGTTTTGGACACCCTGCAGTGGAGCCTCCCGTGAACAATTGGATTTTGAGTTTTTATGAGTGTAGTTTCTTTTCTCCATTTTGGAGCGCCTTCTGTAATAGCACTTGCATCTGTCAACCTTCTGGCAAAATACCAACTGCTGTTCACGACACTGTGATAACCATTCTTTTAAATGCCCCTGGAAGATGCAAAGGTTGACAGTGGACACTGGGTTTGTCAGAGGATCTCGGCCTCTGACAAACCCAGTGTACACTGTCAACACTTGCTTATGCTGTTCCCTTTTTTATTAAAACCTGCCTATGCTGTATTATGTATATATGTATTATGTCTGTTATGTTTGTATTTCTATGATTCTATTATGTTTGTATTGATACAATATATATCATACAATATGATTCTGATTGTATTTGTTTCTCTCTCTCTTTTGTTCTCTGTCCTGTCTCCCTCTTCTTCTCCTCCTTTACCCAGCTGACTTTCAGCATGACACTCCCTCCCCGGAGGTGCTGGGGAACTCTTCACACCGAACCTTGGAACTGTTGCAGACCTCACTGGTGGAGCAACAGATTTGACTGGTGCGGAAATCAGAGCTGACCTGACTGGTGCTGGAACCGGAGCTGACCTGGCCATCGCGGGAGCCGTCAGTGGCCTGGCTCAACCCAGAGAGACACCCCAAGAACCAGGACTCGGCCACTCCTGCCCAGCCACCACACCCAAGAAATCAGGAAGCACAATCGGTCTGGGACTAGTAGGAAGTGGGGTGGTCACGGCAGGATTCCTGTCGTCGCTTTCTAGAACGGGCCTGAGGGCGAACCCCGTCTGGCTTTAAGGAAATGGTCAAGACTGGCCACGGAGTTTGGGATCAGGAAGCCCCGACAAAACAACTCGAGCACTGTGTCTGCTGGGTCCATGGTGTTTAGATTGTTATGGAACGTGTTTGTTTAGGACCCAAACACAAGCAGGCGCTCGAAAAACAAAAACCCTTTATTGGGTGTACAAAGGGGAAAAACAAAGCGCTCCGACTGGAGGAAAAAACAATGTCCATATAAAAACTCAATAGTCCAAAGCTTACTGGGTGGCTCCACTTCAGGGAACGTGGCAATCCTGGAGCCAGGGACAGAAACTTGGTAAAATTCCAGGAAACTGTTAGGTTTAGTTATAGTCAGAACCCAAACGCAGTGAATTTGCAGCCAGACTAAAACAAAACGGCCCTTTTATTGGGTGACGGTGCAAAAAATTAAACAGAAAGCGCTCCCAACGGGAGGTCACGTAGGAATGATCAACAGCAGCGGTCGATGAGCTCAGTGCCTTCACAGGTTACTCCTCTGCAGAAAGTCCATAAACACGGAGAGCGGCGTGGTACCTTTGGAGAAGGAGATGAACTCGTGAGACAAGGTTTCATGAATAACTCAGCGCAAACGATCGAGGTCAAAATACTACTCTTGCAGGTGTAATGATCAGACGCTGGTGAACAGGTGGCAGGTCCTTAAGTAGTCCAGCTGATGAGTCATTCTCCCCAGGTGTGTCTGTCACCAGTGGAGATCTGAACCACACCGCCCTCTAGGGAACACAAGAGCCAAAACACAAAACCAAACCAGAGGAAATGCAGAACCCTGACAGAAACACAACCAAAGCCACAGTCTCTGAAAGTCTGGTACCATTCTGCAGGTGACAAAACAATCCAACGCTGGTGCTCGGGCACAGCTGCCTCTTATTCACCTCTGATTGCCGATCAGCCACAGGTGTGCCTTGTCATCAGCGAAAACCCAGGTTGCCATGCTCCCTAGTGGACAAAAACAAGAACACAAAGCAAAAACAGAAACCAAGGCAGTGCAGAACCTTAACATTAATGACACCTACCTCATCATGGTAGGACACAAAGATGCAATTAGATCCAGGTAAATTATTGAACAGGAGAACTAGAGAACAGAGAAAACAGAAACTCGAAACCCATCACATCGGTTCAGTCTGAGGGAGACCGTTTTGAAGAGCTGTAATTGTCCTTCACAGATGTATAAGCGTCCTAGCGTAAAAACTCTGCTAACAATACCCAACCATGGGTAATGTTTCTCTTCATGTTTTGTCCTCTTTTACTGACTTCCTACCACCTGCTGGGTATTTGGATGACACAAAGATAGCCCTTTCAATGCCACTTATTTCATATTATATCAATCACATGTGCAATTGGCTGTGAAATGCCTGTGGTAGCTGTGAGAACACCAGATGAGCTGTAATTGACCTTTAATAGCACTTTCATCTGTCAACCTTCTGGCAAAATACCAACTGCTGTTCACGACACTGTGATAACCATTATTTTAAATGCCCCTGGAAGATGCAAAGAATGACAGTGGACACTGGGTTTGTCAGAGGATCTCTGCCTCTGACAAACCCAGTGTACACTGTCAACACTTGCGAATGCTGTTCCCTTTTTTATTAAAACCTGCCTATGCTGTATTATGTATATATGTATTATGTCTGTTATGTTTGTATTTCTATGATTCTGTTATGTTTGTATTGATACAATATATATCATACAATATATGATTCTGATTGTATTTGTTTCTCTGTATCTCTTTTGTTCTCTGTCTTGTCTCCCTCTTCTTCTCCTCCTTTACCTAGCTGACTTTCAGCATGATGGTTCCTCCTTGTAAGTTGGGTCCTGCTCAAGGTTTCTTCCTGTTAAAAAGGAGTTTTTCCTTGCCACTGTGCTTATCTGTGGCTTATCAGGCTCTGGGTTTCTGCCTCTGTAAAGCACCTAGAGACAATTTTTTGTAAAAGGCGCTATATAAATAAAACTGAATTGAATTGAATTGAACTGAATTGAAAGGTCAATTTGAGAAATCCCACACTGCAACCTTGACTTACATAAAATCAAATAGAGCATATATTGAAGCGTTTTCTAAAAGTCAGACAGACTAACACCGGTTCCTCCCCCCCCCAAAAAAAAAAAAACAAACCAACTGTTAGGGCCCGGCTTGCCGGCCCTTAATTGTGTGTGTGGGTCACCCTGTGTTTCCCCTGCAGAGGGCGCGGGTTCCCAGGATCCAGCGGTGACTGCACACCTGTCGCTCATCTGCTCATCAGCGGCGGATATAGGGAGGCTGCCAGCTGGTCCCCGGTTGCTGGATCATTAACTGTCATTGTGGTTTTCTCGTCAGTGACTTGCAGAGTGTTACCAGAGCTGAGCTGAGACGAAGAGTTTTTCTGTGTCGGTGAATTTTTGCCCCGGTTTCCAGGTCGCCAAGTTCCTCGAGAAGAATCTCAGTTCGGGTCGTTGGACACTCCGCAGTGGAGCCTCCCCGTGAGGAGTTAGGACTTGAGTTTTGCAAGAACATTGTTTTGTCCTCCAGTTGGAGCGCTTTCCGTTTGTACACCCAATAAAGAGTTTTTTTGTTCTTGGAGTGCCTGCTCGTGTCTGCGTTCGAGTCCGCAACACACAGAACATAACACCAACCAACCAACCAAACCACAAAACAAAGAAACCTCAAGCAATACTTGTTATGCCTAACACAAGGGCCCATCTCTCTGGATAATTGGTTCCCATAATAAGAAATTGAAAACAAATTTTTGGAAATTTTAGCAAATGCATTAAAAACAGAAATAAAACTATTTCAATGACATAAGTATTCATACTTAGTACCTAGTTAAAGTGCCTTTGGCAGCAATTACAGCCTCCGGTCTTCTCAGATATGATGCCACAAGCTTGCCACCCCTGGATTTGGGGGTATTCTGCCCTTAATTTCTGTCAGGATGGATGGAGAGATTTAGGATGGAGATAACTTCAAGCAGCTAGATAGTTTAATAGGCATACGAGTTCACCCATATTTATTCAGTCCAGGCCAGGACAGAAGAATCAAGAAAAACTACAATCACAAATGATTGAATGATCGAAAAGAAATCTTGACACTTTTGCCCTCTAATCCAACAAAAATGGAAGTTGTGTGAAATAATGTAGAATATTAGATTATCGGCCTCGGCTTCCTTGACCATCAGACTCTCTTGCAAGACTCCGTCTTACAATGAAGAGAAGAATCTGATACAATTTGGAATTTTGATAGCCAAAGATCCACCACTGCTTACAAAACAGGATTGATGATTATTTATAGACCCGTAAATCTAGATGACTAGAAGGAATCAGACATCTTTGTGTTAATAGCTTTGAAATTTCTGAGACTTTCTCCTGCTTTATCATGAACATGTTTTACTTTTATGATTTTGGTTTGTCATACATTTCCCTGATAGTAAATAAGTAAACAAACAAACAAACATGCGCAAGCTAGGTTGAAGTTGTCTTCTAGCTTGATAATTGTTTGTTTTTTTTATTGTTGTTATGCTGTGGCTGGAAGTAAAATACAGAATGGGTGTGATAAATTTAACAATGTTATATCAACCAACTCAATTAAACATGCAGGACATGGAAACAGAGGTCATTTAGTGGCTGCTGGAAAACCCATCAATTTTAAGGCTTATGTGAGAAACTACATTTGCGCTCATCTGTGCAATCATTGCAGCAACACAGCTTAAGGTTTTGAAAACAAATTAAGAGGAAGGGCCAAGCGGTGCAAATCCATTAGATTACATGGGTCTCATTCTAAGTGAAGTGGCCACCACTACTTTTCTCTGCCCTTTCTTGCTGCTCTGCTATCTGACTTTGTATTTTTGTTGTTTGCCTCTGCCTTGTGTTGGTAGTAAAGCCAATCCATGCATTTTAAGACTAAAAGAAGGAGCACATATTTCCAGGTACAGTGATGTCTGTAGTATCAGCCCTACCATCTGCAGCGCGCTCCCTTTGTGCTTCCTTGGGTGTTGGGTTTCTATAAAGCACCAACAGTCATGATTGTCACCTTAGTGCTGCTGCTTCGCCACTTCTGCACCTGGACAGCCCAAAAGATCTGGTACATTAAATAAAAGAAAGAAAAAAACCTTTTCACACATGCTTTCAAAAAATTATTTTTGATTATAATAAAAATATGGTACCCAAACCTAAATCCTTTGCAGAGAGAATGACATTACTATTAAAAAGTGACTCACCGTGTTAAAGTGATGTGTAGTTCACTTGCATGCTTGGCTGTGTTGTCTGCATTTGCAATGTTTAAGAAGAAATTTTAACTAAATTAGGTATAAAGAATAGGAATAAAGTAAAATAAAATACTCTTATAATGTCCTACTAGACAATTCCACAGAAACTGTGACTGTGTGCCTCCACTCTGGCCCGTCCCTGCCCACCCACCATACATAATCCCCATAAACTTCCCTCAACACATCAACACATATATGGTCAGCAGCCCCATAACCCCACACAGTTAGAAACGAGTGACGTGACGTTACACCTGTAAGGATTTTTGGGAGTTTTTCTGGGATTTTCCAGACACCGTAACAGCTATTAAGCTGAAGGCACATATCCATGTCCGTATCACCAATCCGCACATTTTGGTGTATGGTTTATTAATGTGCGACCTGTGGGGCTCGAGTTTTAGTGGTTTTCAATGCTTTGAGGGCCTGTGTGCGTGGGAGAATGAGGAATCGATAAAGGAGAAACGACGAGTTAAATCTGCCCCTATCAACACACATGATAGCGGCCCCTCCCCTCTCCTCTCAAACATGCAGGGCCCAGTGACGTTATGCAGCAGCTGTTAGTGTGTGAGAATGGCGTTTGTCTGGGATTTTTCGAACGCCATAATAGCTTTTAAGCTGAAGGCACATGTTCACGTCCTGCTGACTGAACAGCACGTTTCGGTGTATCTTTTGTTAGCGTGCAAGCTACGGGGCCCGAGTTTTAGTGTTTTTGTTTTTTCTAGTCTTGTGGGAACATTTTTCAGTATTTTTGGGGATTTATCAGGGCCTGTTTGGCTGAGGGCCTCCAAATTTCACATGACCCACTCATCGGGACGCACGTTTTGGTATATGGCCTGTCGGTGTGCGCCGGGGGCTGAAAACCCCCCATAGCCTAACATGGGGAATTTTGGGGCGCTCTAACCCCGATATTTCGGAAGCCCCAATCCCTATTAAAAAGAAAAACCATAGCACACCGTTCCTGAATTTTCAGCACGTTTTGATGTATGGCTCATGTTGGTACGAAAAATGGTATAGGAGGAGATACGCGCCAAAAAATGTGATGGAATAATTATATTTTTAAGAAGAAAAAAAAGTGGCCTTTTTTGGGGATTTTTCTGGGGCCCGTTCGTCCGAGGGCCTCGAAACTTCACACACGACTGCGCCATCGGGATGCACGTTTCGGTGTATGGGACGGGCATAGTGAAACACACATGACGGCTCGTCGGAACACATGTTTTGGTGTACTGGGCAGGCACTGATTTTAATGATTTTCTATACTTGTGGGGAACATTTGCAGTTTTTTTGGGATTTCTCGGGGCCTGTTCAACCAAGGGCTGTGAAACTTCACATACCCGACTATATTAGAATGATTAGAATGATTAGAAATGTTTTTAAAGCCAAAGATAAAGATTACAGTCCGTGATTTCCCTGAATGGAGTCAAACTGATGTCTGCACATCAACATTAGATAAAATGAATCTATTTTAACTGTTTTGGGGTTTCGTAGCAATTCTTTAGCAATAGTGGGGAACGGAAAGCCATTCACAGACAATGAGTTTGCCAAAACATTCATGCAACGCCTGCATGAAGCTTAACCTCACCAAATATCAACCAGAATATAAAGCCATTAGCAAAACCATGCAGCACCAGAAGTCACATTAATGGTAAAAAGTATTTTATGTACTGGATAACTTCAGTGTAACAACATTATTAAGAAAAAGAAAAATTCAGAGACCTCTTAAACTCTAAAATTGTTGGTCTTGTTTAAAAATTCATACATTTAGTTAGTATTTAGAGTTAAAAAAATATTGTATGGCTCTCATGGAACTACTTTTTTGGCTCTCTCAGCTAAAAAGGTTCCCAACCCCAGGGTTAGGGTAAAGGTCGGGGGGTTATTTGAGATGGTTAGGGAGGAGCTGTAAAATAAAAATAAACAACTTTTGTAACAGAGATGCAGTTTTTTACATTTAAACTCACACAGCCTTTAATTAGTACTATTACTATAAATTAATTACTAATTTATGAGGGGCTTATACTTTGTGGTGGATCACAGCATCCTACAGAATATTTTGATATTTCCCCTAAATAATGAATGTCTAATGTTGATTTAAATTTTCAGATGCAGTATGAAGACGACATCATAAATGTACAGATGTATCAGCCGTGTGAATGCTTTTCAGTAGTAACTTTTTTATGCGCCTTTTATCATGTGACACAGTCTAATGTATTTTTTTAACAGTTGGTGGAGACGATATATTATGTCATATGCAAACCTATTTACCCATCCTTAATCTTTAATCTACCTTTAATCTTTTCACCTTTTTAATCTTCCCTTAGATGCATCTTATTTTAATTAGCGTGCTGATACGCTACAAGCTTATTGAGAACTATTGCTACTTTTTTTTTTTAATCAGGCTGATGGTTGCACACAGCGGCTCTTTGCATCTCTGTTAGAAAAATTCAAATATGCCCGTTCCACATCTACCACTTTGCTGGATTGTTCATTTCCTGTAAATCACAGATGACCTCTGTGCAGCTGCCTGCTCAGACGGGTTGAAAACACTGAGGGACGAAGCTTTTACTGTCCAGTTTGAACTAATCGTTTTCTCTTTCCTAGGATGATGAAGAACAGTTTAGAGTAGATTTCCATTTCCAAACATGGAAACATGGACTTTTCAAACAGTATCCTCCATGGCGACATGGAGAATACTGAGCAGAAATGCACACACAACACAGGCATCACTGCTTCAGAATGCTTAATGCTTAAGATGAATGTACATAAATAACGTTGGAAATGTTAGCCCCTATTAAATCGGGTGAAGCTGATGATCTTCAAACAGTGAGATTTTGACTGTTTTTTATCCGATTTTAATGAAAAGAACCCAGATAAATACGTGAGGCAAATATATGATAATCTGTAGGAATGTGTCCCAACACTGCAAACCTCTGAATGAAAAAACTGTAAAGAAAAAAAGTCTTAACAGCTCAACCTTTAGTGTGAAGCCTTTTTTCTCCTGGCTCTTTTTGTATTTTCGATGATGTCTGTGTGAAAAAGATCTATTTGAACGACAAATCAATATAGCTATTAATGAGACATCAGTATGTGATATGTGATTGCACCCATCGTGCTGATGATGTCTGCAGTGTTTCAAGTGTTCCATCTTTTTGACTCATGTACATTCCTGGTGGTGATGGTTTATTTTCTTCAATCTTTTCAAGAATATCAGTATTACTAAACATTGTCTGAAGCATATGGAGTATTGGCACATACAAATTCTAGTGTGACCACTAGAATTTATCTTATGCTGCACTGGCATTACCAGAGGGTAGTTAGTCTTTACAAATGTTTTCCTGCGCTTAACTGTGGACAGCTCTGCACCATATAATGTGGCACTGACAAAAACATTACTTTTCATCACAGCTTCCGCTAGTTCATTAAGAAGGGAGTCACTAATTGTCTGATCGTGTTCATAAAAAACACTTATGATAGAGTCTCTTACAAGAGGTTTAGACAATGAGAATATCTGTGACAAGTTTCAACTATGTCCTGTATAGCCACTTCTGATACATGAAGAACACTGTGCATTTTCAAAAGTAAAAGAAGCTAAGTTGTTTCTCAACTGAGCTTGCAATGCACCTGTGTCATCTTGAGAGTCTGGAGAATTACATGTAGAATTACCCACTGCGAAAGTATGCTGAAAAGGCTCACCCTCATTAGATTCAGCTTCACACTGAATTGATTGGCTATCAGTCTCTGTCTGCACAATGTCATTCTTAAAATCTGTGATGTCACACTTTGAATGACTTCTACTTTTATGTGTATTGAAAGAAGAATATACATTAGTTCTATATTGACAATTTTTGAAAGGGCATTCAACCATCTCATGTTTTTTTAAATGTGATCTTAAATGACCCAGGAGTCTTTTTTCATTGAATGTCTCTTTAAATCTACACTTGGGAAAGATGTAAGCTCCACATCCTGCCTGATTTTCCTTTAGTACAACAGTACTTGTGTGATTCCGTGTTAAATGTATTTTCAATGCATTAACTGAGGGAAATGTGCAGATGCAGTCATCAAGTAGACAGGGCAATGGACTTGCTGCGGATAAATTGCTGTGACGCAAACGGTAGTGTTCAAGCAATTGGGCCCGTTGATCAAAGGCAGTGGCGCAAAGCTTACACTTCCAAGACATTGGAAAACCAATTGTAGTGACAAGAACTTAAGTAGACTCTCAAGAAGCAATTGGAATGACTTTGAGGAAGAAAATGTCCAAAAAAATAAAAAATCAGCTCACCAGTTTGTCGACGTATTTCGGTTTCAGCCTAAAAGAGATAAAACAGACATACAAATCAGACATCAACTCACTTCTAATTTGTTACTCGGCTGTGAAGGCTCTGCAACCAGACCATGACCCCGCTGCTGAATAATTCTTACCCCCTGTTTTCACCGGATGCGGTGCATCTCCGTTCCTCCTGATTAGATTCCATTCAAGTCAATGTGTCAGTTTCCACTGGCTGTGGCTCCGTCCACGGCAGGGCTGGGGGCTTCCATCGCATCGCTTCTATTTTGGACGGATGGAGCACGTCACAACAATCTAGCACAAGGCATCGTGCACGGCACAGGAAGTTGAGTGCAAAGAAAAAAATAAAACATCCGGGAATTTGTCAAAATAAAAAGTTCCGTATTTAGAGCTATGTCTTTTTATGTTATTAATCATCTTTTTCTTGGGCCGTTTTATCTCATGTATGTGGGTGTGTGAAACAACATCACAAGTTAACTTATTGTTTGCAGCATATCTTCAAATATATTAAATAAATAACGTAAATGACCAGAATTTACAAGAAATAATCGGATTTCTTCGGATGCAGTGCGGACAGGGACGCACTGCATCCGGTGGAAACTAGGGGTTAACAACCTTACAAAAATGTTAGTTATCACATTTTTGCAAGAGAATTAAGATGTATCTCCTCATTTAATATTGTGCCTCCGAGTTATCAACATGCCCTGACATGTCCAAAATTGAAAGCACCTTAACAAGCTAGTTTCCACTTCGAGTTGCTCATTAACTTAATAACCTTGATAATGTCTGTGTAGATTCTCACTCATCCAGGTCATAGTTATCCAAAATTAGATCTCTCTGTGTCAACTGGACTGAAAGGTTTCCTTGAAAACGTTTCAAGTTTGGTCCACCCAAAGGACAAGACACCCAGGTCCTTTGGGTGGACCAGTTTTTTTTTTTGTAATTATCTTAGCAAATTATAGACCGATATCCAACCTCCCATTCATCTCTAAGATACTTGAGAGGCTGGTTGTTAGTCAGCTAACCGATCACCTAAACAGGAATAGTCTATTTGAAGTGTTTCAGTCTGGTTTCAGAGCTCATCACAGCACAGAAACAGCACTGGTTAAAGTCACTAATGACCTCCTCATGACATCAGACTGTGGACTTATTTCCGTACTGGTTTTAGTGGACCTCAGTGCTGCCTTTGATACTGTAGATCACAGCATTTTATTACAAAGGCTACAACATGAGATTAGGATCACAGGGACAGCTCTAGACTGGTTTAAATCTTATCTATCAGATCGATTTCATTTTGTTCATGTTAATGATGTTTCCTCTGAGTGTACAAAGGTTCATCATGGTGTTCCACAGGGTTCAGTGCTTGGGCCAATCCTGTTCACTCTTTACATGCTCCTTCTAGGGAATATAATTCAGAAACACGGCATAAATTTTCATTGCTATGCCGACGATACGCAGTTGTATCTATCCATGAAATCTGATGAAACAGAGCCATTAGCCAGACTCCAGGCATGTCTCAAAGACATAAAAGACTGGATGACCTCCAATTTCCTTCTTTTAAACTCAGACAAAACTGAAGTCATTGTTCTTGGAGCTAAACATCTGAGGACTAGATTACCAGATAGCATTCTCTCTTTGGATGGCATTACTTTGTCCTCCAGTACGGCTGCAAGGAACCTGGGAGTTATCTTTGACCAGGACATGTCATTTCTCCCTCATATTAAACAGGTTTCTAGGACCGCCTTCTTTCACCTCCGTAATATTGCCAAGATCAGGAGCATCCTGTCACAGAGTGATGCTGAAAAATTGGTCCATGCTTTTGTTACCTCTAGACTGGACTACTGCAACTCATTACTGTCAGGATGTCCAAATTATTCCATTAAAAACCTGCAGCTGATACAGAACGCTGCAGCCAGAGTTCTGACAGGAATCAGCACCAGGGAGCATATCTCTCCAGTTTTAGCTTCTCTTCACTGGCTTCCAGTGAAATTTAGAATAGACCTTAAGATTCCTCTTCTAACATATAAAGCTCTAAATGGACTATCTCCCTCATACCTGCAGGATCTCATAGTTCAGTATATACCTAAAAGAACACTCAGATCACAGAGTGCAGGTTTACTTGTAGTTCCTAGAATTCATCAAAGCAGACTGGGAGGACGAGCTTTTAGCTATCGGGCAGCTTTACTGTGGAACCAGTTACCAACCTGGGTCCAAGAGGCAGACACCACGTCTGCCTTTAAGATCAAACTTAAAACCTTTCTGTTCACTAAAGCATACAGCTAGCCTCAAACAAAGTGTGTAGGGCTGACAGATCTAGTTTAGTCAGTTTTCACAGTTACAGCTAGAAAAGGCTCATCAGACTCTTATTCTTCAATTTTTAGCATAGCTATGCTGCTATAGGCCTACGCTGCTGGGGACAAACACATGATCCACTGAGCAGTTCCCCACTTCCTCAACACCAACCACTCCCTCACGTCCTCTCCTTCTTTTCTTCTTCTTTCTCCTCCTTTTATTTTCACCAGGATTATCTGGGTCCAGTCTTCCTTGTCGTTCTGTGTGTCTCCCCCGCTTCTCTCCCTCTCTCTCTCTCTTTCTCTCTCTCTTTGCAGGTCTTCCGTCTCCAGGCCTTCGTGCTGCACGGACCTTGGCCTATGGCAAACTCAGGGTCCGCTGTCGGCACCTGCCTATACTGTTCATCTCTTTATAACAACCTGCTATGCTGTATTATGTGTATATATGTCTGATATGTTTGTATTTCTATGATTGTATTTTGTCTATATTTCTTTGGTTTTATGATTGTATCTGTTCTCCCTCTCTCTCTCTCTTTATTCTCTCTGTCCTGTCTCCCTCTTTTATTCCTCCTTTACCCAGCCAACTTTCAGCAGGATGGTTCCCCCTTGTAAGCCTGGTCCTGCTCAAGGTTTCTTCCTGTTAAAAGGGAGTTTTTCCCTGCCACTGTGCTTACCTGGGGATTCAGGCTCTGGGTTTCTACCTCTGTAAAGCACTTAGAGACAATTTTATTGTAAAAGGTGCTATATAAATAAATCTCTCTGTGTCAACTGGACTGAAAGGTTTCCTTGAAAACGTTTCGCCCTCTCTCCAGAGAGCTTCTTCAGTTCTAAGTTTGCTGGGGCAGAGCTTGAAAATATAGCCCTGTGGACCATTGGCATGTTAATGGCCCGGGTGGTCACCTGAGAGTCCTTGGCAGGGTGGTTGGCAGGGTCGTTCATCTAGTTTCGGTTGGGGTGCTTCCCCTTTGTCTGTTGGGTCACATGTTAATGAGTCTCCAGGTCTGGTCAAACAGCGTGAATGTTTGGAATGCTGACGAAAAGAGTGGAGAACTGCATTGTACGTGGGTGACAGAAAGTGCCTTAGTCCACCACCTCTGTTTAAAGATGGTTTTTCCAACTTGACGTGGATGGCTTCCTTGACACCCCTCTCAAACCAGCGATCTTCTCTGGCCAGCACACGTACTTGACTGTCCTCAAAGGAGTGTCCGCTTTCTTTTAGGTGTAGGTGTACTGCTGAGTCCTGTCCTGAAGAAGTGGCACGTCTGTGTTGGGCCATTCGTTTATGGAGGGGCTGTTTGGTTTCCCCAATGTACAGTTCCTTGCATTCCTCCTGGCACTGTACAGCATAGACAACATTGCTTTGTTTGTGTCTTGGTGTCTTGTCTTTTGGGTGGACCAGTTTCTGTCTGAGTGTGTTGGAGGGTTTGAACTGTACTGGAATGTCATGTTTTTGAAAGATTCTCCTGAATTTTTCTGAAACTCCAGACAGGTAGGGGATAGAAACGCTGTGACGTTTATTTCTTTCCTCTTCTTTGCTGGGGTCTCGTTTTCTGGAGGTCTTTGTGAAGGCCCAGTCCGGGTAACCACATGTTTTGAGTGCTGTTTTTAGATGTTCCTGTTCTTTCTTCTTCCCTTGGGTTGTGGTGGGTACTTCTTTGGCCCTATGTTGCAGGGTTTTGATTACACCAAGTTTATGTTCCAGTGGGTGGTGTGAGTCAAAAAGAAGGTACTGATCTGTGTGGGTGGGTTTTCTGTAGATTTCAATACTAAGGTTTCTGTCCTCCTTGATCTTGACTGCACAGTCCAAGAAGGCCAGACTGTCTTCTTTTACGTCCTCTCTGGTGAATTTGACGTAATCATCTGTGTTATTCAGGTGGGTTGAGAACGCTTCCAATTCTTTTGTTTGAATCTTGACCCAGGTGTCATCAACATATCTGAACCAGTGGCTTGGGACGGTTCCTGTGAAAGACGACAGGGCTGTTTTCAACCTCCTCCATGTAGAGATTGGCAACTATGGGAGACACAGGTGAACCCATGGCACAACCATGTTTCTGCCTGTAGAAGCCCTCTCTGTATTGAAAGTAGGTGGTGTTCAAACAGAGGTCCAGCATGGTGCAGATTTGGGTTGGTGTTAAGAAGATCTATTACTTTCTTCTTGTATGAGCTGGTGGGGTCCCGTTTGAGTTTCTCGTAAGTGTTAGTGTCGCTCAGGAGGTTGAGTATTTTGGTGTCGTAATCTGTGGTGTTGAGAACAACTGTGCATCTACCTTTGTCAGCTGGTAAAATGGTGATGTCCTTGTCTTTTGCTAATGATGCAAGGGCTCTTTTCTCTTCCATGGTGATGTTGGAGGCTGGAGCTTTGGCACTGGATAAAGCAGCAGATACCTTCAGTCTAATCTGTTCTGCTTCAGCTTCAGGGAGTTTGTTGTTTCTAATGGCTGTTTCTGTAGCTGTGATGAGATCAACAACCGGTACCTCTTCTGGGGTTACTGCAAAATTCAGTCCTTTGGCTAGCACGTCCTCTTCAGGTTGTGTTAACTTCCTGTTCGAGAGATTTTTCACCCATTTCTCCCGCTGTGAATCTGACGAGGGTGTGGTGTGTTTTCCTGTCCAGGAGAAGGGCTTGGTTCCGTTCAAGGTGTGCTTGACCAGCAGGGTGTTAAATTTGCGTGTCTGACGTTCTTTTACTCTGGTATGTTGTATGGACTGTGTCCTGGAAACCAGTTTAGATACTTCTTCCATGACTTCAGGGGGAAGCAATCAAAACCCTGCAACATAGGGCCAAAGAAGTACCCACCACAACCCAAGGGAAGAAGAAAGAACAGGAACATCTAAAAACAGCACTCAAAACATGTGGTTACCCGGACTGGGCCTTCACAAAGACCTCCAGAAAACGAGACCCCAGCAAAGAAGAGGAAAGAAATAAACGTCACAGCGTTTCTATCCCCTACCTGTCTGGAGTTTCAGAAAAATTCAGGAGAATCTTTCAAAAACATGACATTCCAGTACAGTTCAAACCCTCCAACACACTCAGACAGAAACTGGTCCACCCAAAAGACAAGACACCAAGACACAAACAAAGCAATGTTGTCTATGCTGTACAGTGCCAGGAGGAATGCAAGGAACTGTACATTGGGGAAACCAAACAGCCCCTCCATAAACGAATGGCCCAACACAGACGTGCCACTTCTTCAGGACAGGACTCAGCAGTACACCTACACCTAAAAGAAAGCGGACACTCCTTTGAGGACAGTCAAGTACGTGTGCTGGCCAGAGAAGATCGCTGGTTTGAGAGGGGTGTCAAGGAAGCCATCCACGTCAAGTTGGAAAAACCATCTTTAAACAGAGGTGGTGGACTAAGGCACTTTCTGTCACCCACGTACAATGCAGTTCTCCACTCTTTTCGTCAGCATTCCAAACATTCACGCTGTTTGACCAGACCTGGAGACTCATTAACATGTGACCCAACAGACAAAGGGGAAGCACCCCAACCGAAACTAGATGAACGACCCTGCCAACCACCCTGCCAAGGACTCTCAGGTGACCACCCGGGCCATTAACATGCCAATGGTCCACAGGGCTATATTTTCAAGCTCTGCCCCAGCAAACTTAGAACTGAAGAAGCTCTCTGGAGAGAGGGCGAAACGTTTTCAAGGAAACCTTTCAGTCCAGTTGACACAGAGAGATCTACTTTGGATAACCATGACCTGGATGAGTGAGAATCTACACGGACATATATAAATAAAATTAAATTGAATTGAATGTAAATAAAATTATGAAGAGAGAGCTGAGCCGGAAGGCGAAGCTCTCGATTTACCAGTCGGTCTTCGCTCCTACCCTCACCTATGGTCATGAGCTTTGGGTAATGACCAAAAGAACGAGATCACGGGTACAAGCGGCCAAAATGAGTTTCCTTCGCAGGGTGGCTGGGCTCTCCCTTAGAGATAGGGTGAGAAGCTCTGCCATCCGGGAGGAGCTCGGAGTAGAGCCGCTGCTCCTCCGCATTGAGAAGAGCCAGATGAGGTGGCTCGGGCACCTAGTAAGGATGCCTCCCGGACGCCTCCCTGGTGAGGTGTTCAGGGCACGTCCCTCCAGTAGGAGGCCCCCGGGAAGACCCAGGACACGCTGGAGGGACTATGTCTCTCGGCTGGCCTGGGAACGCCTCGGGATCCCCCCGGAAGAGCTGGACGAAGTGGCTGGGGAGAGGGAAGTCTGGGCTTCCCTGCTTAGGCTGCTGCCCCCGCGACCTGACCCCGGATAAGCAGAAGAAGATGGATGGATGGATGGATAGCTCCTACAACGTACTTTGTCTTTGTCTGCTTTCACTTTAACATTGCGGAGAACAGCAGTCGCAGCAGTGAGAACCTCCCTGCAGCTACTTTCTCCAGGTCTTGTTTTGTAATGTCTCCCCAGTGGACTGGATCTCAACCCCACCGAGGGGTGCCTGGATCCAACCTAGACATCAAAGTTAATTTTGGCTGCTTCTTCAGGTGTATAATTTATTATGAATTCATGTATGAAAAGTGCTATATAAATAAACTTTTGATTTGAATTAACTGCAAACTAAAGGAGTGAAGTCTTATATGATACAGCAAATAACCTGAAAAATCCAATAGTTTGTCATTTTTCCTATTGACAAGTAACATTGATCGATGAGAATGCCTTTCAAGGACGATGAACAACTTTAAATTGTGGCACATTTTGCCCGGAACGAGATGTGCTCTTGTTGGTTCTAGTTACTGAACCATCCCGCTTATTACATCTATAATACATCAGCAAGTTCCCATTTTTCCTTTTTTTAATCAAGCGACATCACATTTATGAGGGCATTTTTTTAAAAATAGGGTCTTTTTCAGGGAACATTTCAGTTGATTACAGAATTAGTAGGAGCACTGGGAATGTAAATGACATTTGGGTGATGACATTTTTGCCCACGTCTTCCAAACATACCAAAGAGAAGCAAAGGAGAGAGCAGACTTGTTGAAACATTTTGGTCCTTGTGCCAGAATGGTGTGTAAAAGGGTTACACAATTACTGAGTTCCATATGTGCTCTGGGATTTGACCAAAATAAAAGTGATGCATATTTTGTCGGAAGATGAGCACGCAGCTCCATCGGAGCCGGAGCCGCAGCCGGTGTACTTTAACGCATTGACTTAAATGGAAACGAATCAGCTGTGCGGTTGTGTCGGAGCCGCTCTGCACTGGTACCTAGCAGCATGTCAAATAATTGGAAGCAGCACATCGGAGGATATTAAAATAAAACCCACCAACTCGCTGTATCTAAGCCTGCTTGACTGCCTTGTGAGCCTTTTACTTCCTGCGGAGATAACAGTGGAGTTGGGTGGTAACATTGCTGGACAGCTGTTAGATGGTTATGTCAGTTTTAAAGAGACGATGTCTATATTTTATACAACAAACCTGCACATTGAAAAAAAGTTGTGCCAAATTGTCAAAACTAAGAGAAAGAACAATCAACATCACCAGTAAAGCTGTATAATTATACAAATACAATAGTTTTAAGGGTCAATATATATTTTATATGTGTAGTTGTCTTTTGAGGGGTTTTTCCCTCCTGTTTCACGTTCACCAAATTTTCCCAGTGTTCTCCAGCTTCATTCACCTTCTCTCTCCTCATCAGTCTGTAAAAGCATTACATTTTTAACCTTAAAAAGTATCAAATGAATTGTGTGATTGACTGTGAGTTGGGGGGGAAGTAGACTCAATCATTATTCTTTTAAAATCCAGGAGCATTTGTATCAGGCCCTCATGGACCTCAGGAGGCACCGTGGCTTGCTTGGGTTTTTTCTTTGCACCGACTACTGCCAGCATCTGGCCTTTTTATACACTATTCTGGCTTTGACCAAGCTCAGCCCACACAACAGCACTACCCTGCATTCCCTTTTAAAAAAAATCATTAATCGTTTTAGACACTAATTCCCAGAACTTTGTATTGAATGCAGCGTGGAGATAAAGGAAATGGGCAGTTTTTCTTTGTTCTTTATTTTGTGAAATTACAGACCATTTTTTATATTTAAAAAAAGCCAGTCATTTGATGCCTGTTGAATACAGTCCCTTGATCCATTACAGGGGTGGTGAACCTGTGGCTCTTCAAGGGCTCCTGTCAGGGGCTTTCAGGTACAAAAGCTTTTTTTGAAAAAACAGAACAGTCTGAAAATTGTCAGGAGCACTGCTCATACCACACACACACACACACACACACACACACACACACACACACACACACACATGCTGTGAAGGGGAGGTTTTAGAGGGAGCTGAGAATAATGATATTAACATGTTATTAGATGCTCAGTCAGAAACACAGCTTGAAAAATTAAAAGAAGGGACATTGGGTATCAACCTGTAAGAAACACTCAGTTTCTTACAGGTTGAAAAAGTGCTTTGCTATTATCAAAATGATGAGGAACACTTTGTATCCAGGAAACAAAATATATATTGTGACAAGAAAAATGTCATTTTTATTGCCACTCATGCTCTGAATCACCAAGGCCCTCATTCATCAGTCTTGCATAGAAATGTGCGTAGATCTGCATGCAGGGGTCGTGGTACAACAAGACGCACGTGTGATTCATGAAAATTTCGTATATGGCCAATCTCAGCGTACGTCTGAGCGGGTCTTGATAAATGCAGTGACTGAAACCGATCATTAACATGTTCCGTCCTTAAATATTCATGTTTCAGAGGCTTAGCCCGCTAAAGTCAAATGTTGAGAGGAGAAACCTGAGAAAGAAACAAATCTTTTGAGAGCTGGAAGTTGTTCTCCTCGAGTCTGAGGTGGAGGTTAAATAAGGACGCGCTGTTTGGATGAAATCTGCTGTTAAAGGAGCCCAGAAAAACACTGTCTGAAGAACGATGACAGCGGTGGCAGCAGCGCCACCATGGACGAGACACGTTGCTGCCCTGACACAGTAATGCGTGTGCACGCACTGTTGAAACAATGCTGCTGCTCTGTGGCAGCTTCACCAGTTATTAGACATTCTGTCAATTACCACAAAAAACAGAAAACATTTACTTTGACAAAAAGGACAAGGTTTCTTAAAAAAAACAAAAACAAAAAGAAAGACATTAAGTCAGAAAAACAGAAATAATTACAGTACACCGAAAAACAAACCAAACATGAATTTCTTTGGAAAAAACAGGTTATATTTGCAGGTAAATGCAAAAGGCTTAATTAAAAAACACATATATTTATTTTATTCAATGATATTTGTTTACATTTTAATCTGTATGTGGCTGAATATGAATATGTGGCTGCCTGTTCTTAATGACCAGTTTGAGGTTTGTTTAATCATTATTTTAATTTTTTTTTTTTTTTAAGATTTTGCTGTGCTGAACCACGAATCCACACTGACTCTAACTTGCGTACATGATGTCAGACCTAAGATTGAGCGACTCGTACGCTCACATCCAGATTGATAAAAGCCAAGCCTTGCGTGAAAATGGCCTTGCGCAGAGTTTTCCGTCGCACTTACGGTTCATAAATGAGAGCCAAAATTATTTAATTTGGACCCAGAAAGTTCTGGAAAACTGTGACCGCGGACAAATGTCCAATATAAAACAGGCTGAACTCATTTATTTATTCATTTATCAGCAGAATACCTGATCCTCATTCCGGGGATTACATCCAGGTTTTTCCAAGTGAGCCAATGGTTAATTCCACAATGTGCCCTAAAATAACAAAAAGTGAAAAAGAAGAGAATGTATGTGTGTCTTGGAATTGTGCAAAACTGGTAACAAAATGGCAAAAGACTTTTTCAGGTGTCTCTGGAGAGGTTTGATTGAGTTCAGAAGGTGATTCACAGACCTGTCTTATCTTTGCTGTGTGCTTAGGCTCCTGATGCTTAGAATTAAAGGGCCCCTTTGAAAAAGCAAGCTTACATTTTCAGAGTCCTTTAAGCATTTTTTTTTTTTGTTTTTTGTGGCAAATCTTAGCAGGCTTTCAGGTGTCTTTTATTGAAAAGATGGATGCAAGCACAGGGATGGTTGACCTTCTGGATCTTTCTCCCAAAGTGTTTCTGGAGTTGACTTTGTCTTTCTGCAGCAGACTTTGGTTTCTAGACTTCCTTAGATCTGTGCCTCGTTACAATCCTGCCTCTGAGCTGTGGAGGCAGTAGTGCTTTGGGCCCTCATTTTTTACCCTGATATGCATTGTCAGCGCCAAAGCAAAGGGTCTGAATACTTGTGTCAATACAATATATTATTTGTTCAATTGCAAATAAAATGATTAAATTCAGTTTTCATTTTGTGCAAATATGGTATTAATTGATGACAGAATATTTGAGGGTTTTTGTTTTTTTACTTCTGTAGATGAAACGTGTGTGTGTAAGTAGTATAAATGGAGCGCCTTGTATTTTAGTTCAGTTTATATTTTAGATTATATTAAATTTGCTTCCAGGGTTTGACTGAAAAACACTAGCATGCAGTCACCATCAAGTCTGTGGCTTCCTGCTTCATATGTCTACTGTTGTATGGGTCTACAGCCCACACAGACTATTGTTCATGTATAAGTCAGCAAAATCATTGACAATTATGGCCAAATCTGCAGATGTCCTTGGCTGCAGGTTCTGTTTGATCTGCTGCCCTGTCAAGAGGAAGCTTCTTTCTGTTCATTTACTGTTTGAAAAATGAGTCTAGTACCACATTTCTTTTAGAGAATTTCTATTTTAGGTGAATTGATGTTCATTCATCATCAGAGATCTGGAGACATCTCTCTGCTGACCTTGCAAGAAATTAAAAAAAAAAAAGGTTTTGGCCTTCTGGAGTGTGTACATCTTCTCCAAGACGGTGCAAACCATAGCTTCCAGGCTGATGTACTGACCAAAGGCAATTTGGAGCCCTTTCTCTCTGGACATATGAATATGTCCAGAAACCTTACGTGTTTCATCAATCTGATCAGCAGCATCCTACAGCCTACAGCCTCAATCTGGAACAACGTATTCAACATACCTTCTATGTTTTCTGTTCTCTGACCTTTTCTCTGATACAGACTCACAAACACCTAACGTCATTATTGTTGAGGCATTGGTGTACTTTCTCCTTGTGAGGAAAAAGCCTTGTAAGGCCAAGGGGGTCATCAGCCTCAGTCAATAAGTAAAGGATATAATAGTAATAATGGTGAATAACTTCTTGTGTCATCTGTGTTCTCCCATTCAAAGAAAACTTTAAAGCACCTAAATCAGCTGCATTTACTCAGAGGTCTCAGTCAGCCACAGTCAGCTACTGTTTACGTTGTCTATAGCATTAATTCAGTACTACTGTAATGAATTAAGTTTTGTCGTCCACTCTTTTTCTTTGACCTAATGACAGGGACACTTTTTAACACTATATTTTATGTGTTTTTTTTTTTTGTTTTTTTTTTTCTTATAAGTTCATCTTCAAAACTCTGGAATAGCAGTCTGATGGGAGTGGTTGCCTGCCGGATGTGAGCTTCCTGACTTCACTGCCACTAAATTTTACTGTAAATTCTCATTAGTGTTGAAAGTGTCAAAAGTTATCATTCTGCATGATAATGATTTATTAATGTTTTTTTTATCGCACACAATTCAGAAATAGATCCAAATGCTATCACTCATTTGCATTCATTTACAAAATGGCAGCAAGTGTGCCTCCACATTATATGGGGTGCCGAATGTAAAAGTTCAGCCACCGTTTTTTAGCCAACATATTTTGAACATTTAGCTCACTTTCCTCACATTTTGAATGTTTTATATAATTGTTAAAAACATGTACACGTGTAAAATAAATCTAAATGTTAAATGTAAATCTAAATGTTAAATCTAAATGTTATATCTAAATCTAAATGTTAAATATAAATCTAAATGTTATATCTAAATGTAAATGTTAAATATAAACCTGAATGTTAAAAATAAATCTAAATGTTAAATCTAAACCTAAATCTTAAATCTAAATCTAAATGCTAAATCTAAATGCTTGAGCTAAATGTTTTGAAAATGTGCAAATAGGGCTGTTTCAGCGCCTTAGTCTGTATAATCGGCGTCCACGTACCCTCAGATCACTGGGCCCCGCCCACACCACCGACTGCTGCTCAGAGGATGAGGAGAGGAGAAGACGGAGAGGCATGGCGGGCTGCTTCACTTACTGTTTGTGGTGTGGACTGCGCCAGTGGCAGGATGAAGTGCAACCCGCACACCGGCCATAACCACCCTCTCCAGCTCACTAGTTGAGACCAAGCCCACCATACCTTTACGTCTTCTCCTCAGTCGGTGGTGTGGGCGGGGGACAAAAGAACTGATTTAAGATACATCATAAGCAGTGGCGGGCCGTGCATTTCACGCCTAGGCCTTAAGTGAAGTCATACTTATTACACCTCATACCACCAATGAGATACCACGGCCCGATAATCCATACAGAATCACACTTATACATTACTTCACCTTAATATAGGCTAGTCGATAACTTCACATTCACAATTAGGAGTAGGAAACTAACATGACAGATAACGACACAACTATTCATTGAAAATAAAAGTAAACAGATTATTTGCATTTGTTTTTGAGAATATGCAACAGCAAAACAATTAAACATCTTAAATTGTGACTTACGTAGGTGTGTTCAGTCACAGCTTTGCCAATGCGTCACGTAATGTTATTTACTTTATAAATTGCAGATGATCAGAAGTTTAGATTTTTTAGTATTTTGTCCACTTATTTCGTTAACACTGATTTAATGAAATAAAATGACAACATATGTACTAAAAAATACAATCCTTGCACTCTCCAACACGAATCTCCTCCACAGCGCCTGCTTCTTTCAAAACAATGCTAGCTAGCTAAATCCAGCTTTTCATGGAAGGTCCATCTTGAAAATCCGTGGTTAGTATATCCGCAACCAAATCTGCGTATCTCTTCTCCTCCTTCAGCCATCTTGGGTTAAAAAAATACAACAATAGCTGTTGGTAGCTGGATCTCCAAGTTTAGCTCAGAGTTAGTTCCAAGTGCTTATTGAGTGTGCTTATCTAATCACAGGACACGTACCTGTCCAGTTCACCATAACGGCTTCTAGCAGGCATTGGTGTCGCAGTCTCGAGGTCTGATTGGCTATTGCAACTGACTATGTCCGTTAACTTACAGCGCTCAAGAGCGTGCTCTGTTGAGCAAGGCGTTTCATCGAACCTGACAACACACATTTGCCTTCAAATCATTATCTGCCATCTGCCAACATGATTCTAACATTTCCTGAATAATCAAAGTAAAACTAAATGTAGTACTAGAGGAATTTCTTCCTACTAAGTGTGCCATGTTCAGAGTTTTGTATATTGGTGCCAAAAACGGTGGAAAGATTTGGTAGAGAATGGTTCATGCAAGCTTTAAGTTTGTATCGCACCCAAGCTTAAAATGCTCAGTTCACACAGGCATGTTGTGGAAAATGGAAGAAATGTTTTAATAGCGCTATTAGCCAGAAAGGAATATTCTTTGGCACTCAACCAATAGTAGATCATCGTCAAGCTTGGGACCATGGTTTAGTCTCAGTTCACTTAAGCCAAGTACACACAACGTGATTTTTGGCATCTTAGATGCCACAACTCGCCCACACCCAAATTGGGGTGAGTCACCGTGAGTGCACGGAGTTGCAGATGCAAAACTGGATATCAAACCTGCTAGATATCCAGTCTGCTCACAGTGATGTAGAAAGAGCTACAGCCAATGAGTGCAGACATGGGCGTTGACACAAAAATAAGAAAGTGAAATGCAGCAGTACAGCGGCTGTGGCAGAGCAAAGCAACAAGAAAAACAAGAGATTGAAAAATGATTTTGCGAGGTCACTGAGAGGAGACTTTGACTCAGCCACTGTCCGCACCAACCCCACTCCACGCCGACTTTGTTTGCACCAATCTGCACGCCACTACTGCCGCAATACAAAAAGAACAAAAGTGTTCAGCAAAGACTGTATAGTTGTGACCCTGATGTTGAAACCATTTTGGAGAGAATCGCGCCATGTGAACATTCCATTCTCAGACAAGTACTGTAGCATGAACACCAAATGCTTCCACCGATCCTGTCAAGTTGCGCAGTGTTAACACCTGGGCACCCCGCCAACTCAAAAAAAAATCTCCTAGTTTCTCCTGTTCAAGTCATCTCCTTTCTAAAAACTGAGCTAAAAAAAACTGAGCTATATAGATCCTGAACACTGGTCCCACTTTTACTGATTTATTTAGTGTAGATGAGAAGCTGGTGCAGCTGATCAGGAATGTGGCGCAGGCGAGGTAGAGAGGGGAGGGCAAGAGCTGGCGCAGACTGGCAACTGTGACAGAACCCCCCTCCCTCTAGGGATGGCTCCTGATGTCCCAAACTGAAGGCCTGTGACCAACCCACCAGCCCGGGGCTAAAACCCTGGCAAACCCAATGGTTGCTGGCTGGGTCGTGGGCTGGGGCGGTGGCCTCCTGGCGGCCCGTGCCGGCTGGTCGGGATGCTCCCGGTGGAACTCCCGGACCATCTGGGACCATCTGTCGCGCCGAGACCCAACATCTCTCCTCGGGGCTGTAACCTTCCCAGTCCACAAGGTATTGGAGGCCCCTCCCACGTCGGTGAGAGCGGATCAAATGCCGGACTGTAAACGTTTGACCTCCGTCGATGAGGCGAGGTGGAAGGACAGGAAACATCACCATTAAGAGACGGGAATAGATGAAGCTGATAGCCATACACACACTGAAATGGTGACAACGCCGTTACCAAGCTGGGGAGAGAGTTATGCGCATACTCCCCCCACGCCAAGAGAAAGGACCATGCAGCGGGGTCCCGAGAGACCATGCACTGGAGGGCAACCTCAAGGTCCTGGTTCATCCTCTCCGTTTGTCCATTAGACTGCGAGTGGGAGCCTGAAGACAGACTGGGGGTAGCCCCCAACAACTTGCAGAACTCCAACCAGAAGACAGAGGAGAACTGACCCAACAGACAAAGGGGAAGCACCCCATCTGAAACTAGGTGAACGACCCTGCCAACGACTCTCAGGTGACCACCCGGGCCATTAACATGCCGATGGTCCACAGGGCTATATTTTCAAGCTCTGCCCCCAGCAAGCTTAGAACTGAAGAAGCTTTCTGGAGGGAGGGCGAAATGTTTTCAAGGAAACCTTTCAGTCCAGTTGACACAGAGAGATCTAATTTTGGATATTGCCTTTTATCTTTAGTTTTTTTCCAGGCGGTTGTTCTTAGAAATTGGGATGCTTGGGCGAAAGTGGAGCAGCTGGCATAGAAGAGGAGTCCCCAAAGTAAGAGTTTGACCACTGTAATAAGGTTAGGGAGAGGTATGTTATGTTACAGTGTGTTGCCGACTCAACCACATTCACGAGCAGGCACTCGTGAACAAAACAACGGAGAAACAGAAAGCGCTCTGACTGGAGGAAAAACAATGTCCATGCAAACTCAAAGTTCAAACTCTTCACGGGAAGGCTCCACCGCAGGGTGTCCAAAGACCCGCACTCAGACTCCTCTCGAGGAACGTGGCGACCTGGGAACCGGTGCAAACACTCTCATGAGTCACAAGCTATAGAAACACAGGAAGCCTTAGTCAGAGTGTCTGTGTAGATTCTCACTCATCCAGGTCATAGTTATCCAAAATTAGATCTTTCTGTGTCAACTGGACTGACAGGTTTCCTTGAAAACGTTTCACCCTCTCTCAGAGAGCTGAGAGGGAGAGCTTCTTCAGAAGCTCTCTGGAGAGAGGGCGAAACGTTTTCAAGGAAACCTGTCAGTCCAGTTGACACAGAAAGATCTAATTTTGGATACTTAGTCACAGTGAGTCTGCTACCACTGTGCAGGTGAAGCATGAACAAATGACAATGATCCAGCAGCGGGGACCAGCTGGCAGCCTCCCCAAATCAGCTGCTTATGAGTTGATCAGCAACAGGTGTGCGGCCTCTGCTGGCTCCCAGGAACCCGTGCCCTCTGCAGGGAGAAAACAGGACAACCCACACACACCATAAAGGGCCGGCAAACCGGACCCTAACAAGGTATGGGACAGACTCACGTCTGATTAGTTTAATCTGAACGTTTGAGATAAAAATTTGCAGGATTGTTTTTTTATTTTTTTCTGTAGTCCAAATCTTAGTCTTTGAGAATTATAGATTATTCTAAGCATATGTGACGGAGCGTGTTTTCTTTCTACTAAACCAGATCCAGAAATGTGAATTATTAACTTTTTGTTTTTTTATTTGACAGCTCGACAGCTCTACTGCAAAAGAAGCCCCCCAGAAGGTCAGAGAGCAGCTCGGTGAGTCAACAGAAAACTCACTTTGACTTCATCTGGTCTTTTTATTACCAAATCTTTTATTCAACGTTTCAGATGTAAACAAGGAAGTTCCAGACTGCATCAATTTAAAAGACAAACGGCCTCAAACAGCTCAAAGAGTACACATCTTTTTCATTCTTGTACATTTGTAACGTCATAATAAAGGTATAGTCAATGCGGAATATGGATCATGAAGAGCTGGTCATCCCGTGGATGCTGTATCTCTGCTTTTTAAATATATAGCAATCTATCATAGACCCACTAACCCTAATACTCTACTTATTGTTAGACAATTTTGTCTTTTTTGTTTTTAGCTATCACCATTGATTCAGTAGTAGGAAAGATAATACTTCCTTATTGCCATTTTTATTCTCATATTGTGCTTAGTTTGCATGCATTAGGGAAACTGTGTGTAAGTTATAAACTACCAAACAATAAAAATTATATTGTTTAAAATTGCTCGTTTTGAGTTAAATGGATATAAATAAAAAAGTCACATTAAAAATAAGAAAAATTTAAATAAGCCAAACTGATTATTGAGTTGTTTAAATTTAAATAAACATAAATAAATCCCAGCTAGAACCGTCTCCAGTGTTACGATTAGTCAGAGATTGAATCCACTATGCAGATTTAAACCAAGATTTATTCTGAAGCACAACTGTGAAAACAATCTAGAAACAGGTAGCTAACATTCACACAGAGATCCTCAACTAGCTGGTGGGGAGGGAAGCAGGACCTTTATCTATCCATTGTAATCTGGGGAATCACCGCCAGCTGCGCTGAAAGAAAGAACAGGCAATAGGGCAGAGCAGACCTAGCCGATGATAATAGATTTATTAAAGCGGGTCCCAACATCCAGAGCAGATCTACCAGCCAACACCAGGGACTGTGATGAAGTCTTCAGGCAGCTGTCGATGTGCTTGACCAACTCAGTCTCATACAATGGATGTTCCAGAATACCGGAGGTCTGTGCTGTCTGTGCTTCTCTAGTTTATCACGTAACAACAACTCCCTTCCTTTTTTCCTATGTTTCTGTCTGGTCATGACAATCAAAGAGGTTTTAAACAAGTGAGATGAACTCAAAAACCAAATTTGTTATTTTTGTTGTTATGGTTTTCACAGTGACATGGCTCGATCAGTGATTAAGCTTGTCCAACACATTGTCGTAATAGAGTTCACACACCTGCACATCATCTAGCATCCAATAAAGAAGTCCAGCAACATCTCCATGGTCATCAGTCTGTCTAACAGTCTTAAATACTGGCTAATTGCACATATATGGATGCATATTTATGATAAGCACAGTGTTATGTATATTGACAATAAAGGCAAATCTGAAATCGTACAGCACCAATCAGAATGCAGCAATTGTTCTAACCAGTTGGTCTCGGATAACGTGGAGTTGGTTTCCATTTCTGAGGGATAAACCTGTCCCTTCTGATGCTTTGAACTGCCTCCCAATGAGCTGAAGGGGTCAGTAATGCGCTGAAGTGCCCGAGGCAATGACAGCTACTTTCCTGCATGCCAGACCTTTCTCTGAGGGAAGTCTGCTCTTTGTAGTGTCCTGATAGCAGTCTCAGGGTGGGAGGAAATTTTGAAAACAACTTTGGCAGTTGATATGCACCTAGAGAATGTTCAAGCTACAGAGTCTCTCTTATCAAGCCTGAGGTCATCTTGGGAAAGCAAAATGTCGGTCCGCAATCGTTCTTCCTGTGACACAGACAGTGTTATATGTGTACAGTTATTTTGCATAAGTTATCGATGCTTGGATAGACTTTTATTTATAAGTGAATGTAAGAACACAATAACTTTTTTTGTGCTACAGTTTGTATGTGTAAAGAATGCTGATATGAGACTAACTGCTGCCATTCAAATACTGGATAAGATAGTCTGTAGAGTTATATGTTTGTAAATCTGATTGTGACGAGTCCTCACCAGCCACGAAACTCATCGCCCGTCACTGGTCGACATGAAAGTTGAACTCCTGACTAAGGATTTGGACGGCGTAAGATGCTATTACAGCTGTGGAGAATCGCAACAATATGAATGTGTGTGTCACTCTTAATTATTATAATTTTTGTGAAGTCAAGGTTAGCTGCTTTACCTTTCTCTTCTGCTGCATCAATGAGCTACTGATTTAAAAACTAACCAGAATGATGATAGTGTATTTTTGTAAAGATTTCCTGTAAAAATGTAGTCATTGTGTGTTATCTGTGGGCTGGAGTGCCAGCATGCTGCTGACACTTTCACAGTCATGCAAATGGATACACAAACACTGTAGCAACAACCGCATGGGCTACAAACAGTATCCATGATCAGATTTCAGACATTAAACCAGACTCCAAAACAAAGAACTTGCATTGTTATACCCCACATTTTTAAGTCATAGTTAAAAACCTAGCAATAATGGAATATCTTCTTAATATCACAGCCCGTCTCTGACTGGCATAGTGTGCCCGCTTGTCTTTTATTTGTCTTCATAATTTCTCATTAACCAACCCCAAGGACAGTCCTGCGTGGGCTTCGTTTTATCTTTATTCAGGTAGGTGGACCTTGAGCTGCTGTTACTTCAGCGTGGCTGTAAGGAGATAAAAGCCTACTAAAAGCATGTGCTTTAACAAAAAAAAAATCTCATTTGAAACGGCTTTATTTTGCTTCTTAATCAGAAATTACTGCTTTGATCTTAAATTTAACAAACCATGTATTGTACAAAATTCTGAAGAGTTGGAGCATAATTTACACAAGCAAAGGGGGAAAGAAAATCAATCCAGAAAAGCCTGCAGTGCATTTGTCATTGTGCTCTGATACAGGAACGGTCAAGGCCGCTGGATACCATGGAAACAACGCTGTGGAGAGACACTTTGCTTTTCTGCACTAAATCTTTTGGTCCATATTTTAAATTGTGTTCTTTCTCTCTCTCAGAACACTGCAAATTCAAGGGCAGGTGGAATTCCTTGAAATACACCAGTCAATTAAGTCTGGAGGAGACAATCTTGCTACTTTATCATTCTTATCACAAGTCTGATTATGTCTAACTTGTCACAGCTGCTGCCCTGCTCTGCTCCAGCTCTCGCCCTCCCCTCTCTGTCACACCTGCCTGCGCTCCTGATCAGTCACACCTGCACTGCATTTCTGACGAGCAGTACCGGCTGCTTATTGGCCATCAGTGCAGCTATATAAGCTATAGACTCTGAGAGACTGCTTTGTCAGATTGTTGCTCATTTGCCTGTGTGTTTCCGGTACAGAGAGTTTCTGTGTTTCGTTATCTGATTGCCTGTATTTGACTCTGCTGTATTGGATCTTGGGTCCTATCCTGACATAACTTCACTTTCGACTGACTTTCATTTGTCCTGGATCTTGACAGTACTGTCAAAATGTATCATTTTTAGGATTATAACATAAATGTAAGGGATGGATGGATGGATAAATGTAAGGTATGAAGATTAATTGGACATGGAATGTGACCCCCATAACAGCTGATAAGTGAGAGTTAGACAAACTTAATAGACAGTTTTGAAGTTTCATTTTGTTTTAATCTGAGCAACTACAGCAGTGTCAGAGGCAGAGATATAACCCCCCGCACAAAATAAGCTCCCTGAGGAAAGCAAATCTTGTCTGGCCCCAGTCATCCTCTGGTATCGGAATTCAAACTGCTCAAAAGTCGCTGTAGAGTGTGTGAAGGGTTAAGTCTCCGAGCTCCGAGAGGCAGCCTTTCATGGAAAGCGCTGTTTTCACAACTAAAAAGCAAGATTTTCTTTTCATATTCTGGCTGTTTGAATCCCTTGTCATCCAAATGCCTGCCAGAGCCATTTCAGATGGCAGGGAAGCCAGTCAATAAGTTGACATGCTGGCACTGAGTTCAACAAATTGACAAACACAGGCCTTCATATCTCAGCAGCTATTTCGCTCCTGCCTGTATAAAATATTGGGCCACAAACGCAACTCCTGAGTGCCCACTTTGTGTTACAGCATTCACCGAAATAATTTTTTTTTTTCAGTTCATGGTGCAATTTTATAGCCGGCGGAGTGCTGCAGGAGCATGGGCTGACAGTGCAAAAAACAAAATCCTGCCTGGCGAGTTGAAAAGCTGTATATGATGGCCTGAGTCATGTCTGCATGGAAAAGGAAAGGCTTTGTTTTGTATGTTTGTTTGTTGCACCAGTAGAAGGAAATATACATGTGAAGGGTTTTATTAAAACTCACATATTCTAAAAAACTGGTTACTTTAAAAGCTGTATGCCATTCTTTATGGACCCGATTTTTCATGGCATTGAATTGTTACTCATTGAGTGCTTCACAGCCAAATAGGGTTTTTAGACAACCAATGTTCCAGCCTTTTAATTCATGAGATCTAATAGCTATATTCTCACCTTGAACAAAGTGAACGAAATGTACATTTATCTTTTTTCCTTCAGCGTACTCTGATTTTCTTTCAGTATAAAAAATCATGTTACTGTTTGATTTGACTTTTCCTTTTAAGTCAACCTAAATCTTTTTTTAAGTAGAATGAACAATTTTTTTCCCACTTAAATTAACCCTCCTTCAAAAAACATTAAGTAAAATTACCTATGATACCTGCAATAAACACACTGCATATAAATAGTTTTAGATTCAGTTGCCCCACTGAAGAAGATGGTCGCACACCTTAGAAGACTTGCTCCGTGGCATAACTCAAATGTCCGTACTCTGAAGCAGGCATCAAGACGGATGGAGAGGAAGTGGTAATTATCCAGATCAGCTGATTCCCAAAGTGCCTGGAGAGACAGTTTACTGACGTATAAGAAGGCCCTTCCTAAAGCCAGAACAGCTTATTACACATCATTAATAGAAATAAATAAGAACAATCCGCGTTTTCTGTTTAATACCGTAGCCAGGTTGACAAAGAGTCACAGCTCCTTTGAGCCTTCTATTCTTGCAGTTCTTAGTAGTGAAGACTTTGAGCCTCTTCACTAAAAAAAAAAAAATCATTAACATTAACAATCACATTAACATTAGAGAAAAGATTGATTAAAGTCTCTCCATGACAGCCAATATGCCGCTGTTGTTAGTAACCTCGTCTAGTCCTGATCCACCTCTGGACAGCCTTCTGAGAGGCTGGTTGTGAGTCAGCTAACCGATCACCCAAAGAGGAATAGCCTATTTGAAGTGTTTCAGTCTGGGTTTAGAGTGCATCATAGCACAGAAACGGCACTGGTTAAAGTTACTAATTGCCTCCTCATGGCATCAGACCATGGACTTGTCTCCGTACTTGTTTTACTGGACCTCAGTGCTGCCTTTGATACCCTAGATTACAGCATTTTATTACACAGACTACAACATGACATTAAGATTACAGGGACAGCACTAGACTGGTTTAAATCTTATTTACCAGATAGATTTAATTTTGTTCATGTTAATGATGTTTCCTCTGGGTGTACTAAGGTTCATCATGGTGTTCCACAGGGTTCAGTGCTTGGGTCAATCCTGTTCACTCTTTATATGCTGTTCAGTCTTTACTCCAGGCATGTGCCAAAGACATACAGTTGAAACCAGAAGTTTACATACACTACATAAAAACACACATATGCTTTTTTTCCTCACTGTCAGACATGAAATAAAAATAAAC